>JAFVLL020026270.1:0-32839 GCA_021397915.2 Tor tambroides
ATCAAATCTTTAAAATGATGCTAACCAAATTGAGTTATTTTGTCCTTAAGTTCAATTAAGTAAGATTAAATTTGTTCAGCAATGATGCATTCAGTTGATCAGAAGTTACATTTAGTAAAGACATTAAAAATGTTACAAAAGATTTGTCTTTCAAATAAATTCTGTTAATAGTCAAATGCTATTTGAACTTTTTTCGTTAAAGAATTCAGAAAAAAAACCAGTTTTGAACGTTAATAATAATAAGAAAGTGAGATTTTTTTTACAATATTTTTACAGTTTTTTTAAAAATAAAGATAAATGCAACCTTGTTGAGCATGAGACTTCTTACTGACATACTTGAATGGATGTGTATATTAACTGTGCTTGTGTAAATCCAACAAGCACCAGCCAATAAGAGCCAACTGTCCATTTCAGCCAGGTGTTGTCATGTTTGTGTGCAGTATGCTTCAGGCGGTCAGTCAGCAGACTGTAGGCGTCCGCCTGAGGCTTAGACCTTTCCACTGATGTCATCTGTCTGTTTGTTTGTTCCTTCCCACAGAGCCACATCAAGAAAAGGCATGTCATTCAGCACAGCCAGACCCAGTGACGCGAACCTGTGGGACATCACTCTGGAACCTGGGAAAGGAAGTGATGCCCAAACCATCTCTGTGACCTGCCAGAAGAAAAGCACATTTACTAGCAAAAGGCAAGCCTTCGCTGCATCATCTCATTGTTCTTAGAATCCACTGAACCGCAGACTCTCCCTAGTTCACATTTCATTGCTAAAAGCTTTTTCTGCCCTTGCAGATCGCCAGATGTGGTCTGTTTCCTCCGAAACCACGAGAATTAAGTGACAGATTGCAAAATAATTTTTTGACAGAGAAAAACAACCTTCTAATTTCTTTCCCCCCATCATTGTTCAGGTACTAACAGATGTTTAGACAACCTGTTCGCCTTTCGCAGGATGGTATTTTGAATGAAAATGAAAGACCATCTTTTTCTGGTTAAAAAGCTTCAGGTTAACCGCATGTACCCTGTACAGACACTTATTAAGCACAGAAAGCAGCTTCAGAGAAAAACTCGCCACTTTGCGATTTCATGATTAATGGCACAAATCAGTTCCATAATGTTAGGTGTTCATGTGGAAAGCGACTGAAAACAACTTCATAAAAATGTGATATCTTTCCATCACCTCAGCTGCTTGTATCCACAGAAAACATACAACTCCTCCGCTGTTATTAAGAAGAATGAGCTCTGAGTTCATATTACCTATGTGCATCTAAGCTGGGGAGCAATTGGCTTGGTTTTCATATAAAGAGTTTTGAGTGTTTCTGGATCCAATTCAAATGTGTCTCGAAAACTGTGAGCATCTTGTTAATAAGAGCCTCCATCTGGGTGTCATATTTCTTTTGGTCTCATCGGCTCTTGTTCAGTGTCCATGGCAATGGCTTCTTATTATTATTGCAGAGTATAGCATGTATCATGTACTGTACTATAATATAGTAAATACTGTACTGTATCAGCTTGTAACATACTTATACTTTTTAGTATTGATTACTTTAAATTTACAGGAAGCAAAAGTAATATTGATTAATTCTTTCATTGGATGATTACATTTAAATTTAAGTTTTGTGGCTTTTGTTCCATGTATTTTTAACTCTGAAGTCATCTAGTGTACTTGCACAGGTTGGAAAATTAATTTAAAAAACCAGATATGCTTGTCAAAAGTTTGAGGCTTATCATTATTATTATTTTTTTTTTTAAGTGTTTTTAAAATAACACTTATTCTCGCCATGGCAATTATTTGGTCAAAATACAGTGAAAACAGTAATATTGCAATTTAAAATAGCTGTAATTAAATTAAATTTCAGCAGTCATTACTCCAGTGTCACATGATCTTTCAGAATGCATTCTAAAATGCTGATTTGGTGAAACATTTCTTATTATTCTATTCTTATTATCAAGAAACATTTATTATCAGTGTTGAAAATGCTGCTGCATAGTATTTTTTGGAAACCATGATACTTTTTTTCAGGATTCTTTCAAAAAGAATTATAAATGTCTTTACTGTCTCTTTTGATCAAATTAATGTTTCCTTGCTGAATAAAATTAATTTCTTTAAAAAATCTTACTGAGCCCAAACTTTTAGATAGTGATGAAGTAAAATTATTGATGACCCATCTTGCAGTTTGGTGCAATCAGATACTCTTAAAAATGAGAAACCACATAATAGCACCTGTCTCTGACTAGCATTAGCAAGTAGCAAATCATGGCTGAGATGTAAACTAAAGGCCACTGGCTATTTTTTAAAGGGACAAGCCCTTGCCTTAACTACTTCTTCACAACAGGACATGAGTACAGGATCAAGTTATTTCACTTGTTCACTGAATCATGTTAAGACAGTGATTATATTGTCTTTTACGCCGAATTGAATTTTTCAAACTATAATAGCTCAACAACGGGAGCTGTCACCTGCTGCCATTCAGCAAGCGGTATCTTCCAGAGTACTTCTCTCAGATCCCTTCTTTCCGTGTTTTACAGCGACGACCCACTTATCTTTAATCATCCTCAGTGCATCAGTGTGTTAGACCAGCTTAAAGACCAGCACGTTCCACAAGATTAGAGCAGGGATCTCCACATTAACCAGTGAAGAGCCAAACCGAGAGGTTAACGCTATGCTGGGAAGCACTTAGCACGGTATAGTGATGATGGGTCATGACTCACTTGACTTTTCACCCCTTATCCTTTAACAATGGTCTTGACAGCAAAAATCAGATTGCATCATTTAAGATAATGTAGTATAAAGATTTGCAGAGTTTTGAACCAAATCTCTAAGGATCTGTCCACTCTGGAAAAGCTTTTTCTATATCACAGACGCTAACTTTTCTGATGCTTTCAAAGCTTCATTTTACGTGAGAGCTTCAGCATGCCGTATACAAATGCATGAACCGTAAGAAGTTGTATAAAATTTTGATTTCTGTTAGTTATATAAAAGCACTTTATCAAAACAAGTTCCAGCTGAAAGGCGCGATGTGAGCTGAATCATGTTCCTGCAGTGAACCTGATATTCTCATTAGAATGCTGAGTGTTTTAATGCTACTGAAGTGGACGAGAAGCTCCATCTCTCCTGATGGCTAATTGTGCTTTCATTATTAAGATTCCACACTGTCCTCTTTGACTCTGTATGTCTCTTTTGACCCAGAAAATGAATTTAAGTCAATTGTTGCAGAGATTGAGATGACTGTGTCCTGATGTTGTGTTTACAGAGGTCTTCTGGAGGTCTTGCAGCTGGACTTTGAGACAGAGGAGCAGAGTGATCAGTTAGAGAGCCAGATGATCACGTGGCGACTAGAGCTGCCTGGAAACATGATCCGGGATGAAGGAACCATGAGGATTTACACCATTCAGAGAGACTATGTGGGAATAGCACCACTGATCACGGTTGGGAATGTTTGTTTTTACTTTTGATCAATTTCCTTTGTGTTGTGATCACATGGAACTATTCTTTTCAAACTAAAGTTCACCCCCAAAAAAAGAAAATTCTGCCACTACTTATATATATATATATATATATATATATATACACAGTTGAGGTCAAAAGTTTACATCCCCCTTTAAGAATCTACAAAATGTTTGGAAAGCTCTGCATAAAAATCATTAAAATTCTTTCTTTTGTGTAGATTTGGAAATGTCATTTGGTAAATAAATGACAGAATTTTTAAAAAATGAACTATCCGCTTAACTTTTGTAAGGTTTTGCGAGGTCACATTTTATAAGGGTGTCTGTGAAGCGTGGACATTTCAAAATGAAATCACATTGGTGTGACAAGTATTTGTCATGCTTTGTGTAAAATCCTTTGACTATAAAGCTACATTGACAGCTCTTATACATGATTTATGTGTCTTTGTTCTGTCTGTGTGTTTTTGTGAGTGTATATGTGTGTTAATTGTCCCGAGGCGCTGTGCCACTTCTTTTGCCCTTTGATCTCTTCCTACCAGCCACTACCATTGGTCAAACTACGGCAGAATTTGCCCTGACATTCATTTTATGAGGACACTCACGTAATTCCCAAAGCCATCCACATGCATCCCTTTAGTACAAGTTCACCGGCAGCCATTAAAATATAATAATAGAGCTTTTTATCATGTAACTGTTTAAGACAAATAAAGCAAAAAGAGATTGTGACAATTCATTGATATAAAGCGTCCATTATGAGCTAGCTGCCAGATTTGTTTACTGGAACAGTCTATTTCACAGCGTGACCCTGTCCCTGAAATAACACCGGTATAAGAGTGTGGGATTTTGCCGGTAACTTTCTAAATCACAGTCAGCATCTGTTGTGTTACATTTGGAGGATGCTCGTGGACATCTGTTGGGTCTAGATCTACGCTCAAACCTAATCATCCTAGTGTGTTCGTCATCACAGCGGCACACTGTAAGATAATCATTAGGGTATTAAACTCAGACAGAGAGAGTCTGATCCATGATTGTTACTTTGACATTTTTGACCTGTTTAAGCTTTTACTCACCAACAAACTGAGATACTTCATAGGAGCTTATTAGATGATGAGAGTGCTTGTTCTAAGTATTAGCCTGCTTTGTTTACAGTGCGGCATGTTTCTTCCATATGTACATACCTCTGTGTTAATTAGGGATGGGACACTGTGAGATGTATTAGTGTGATAGAATAGTTTTAAAATTTTTAATTGATATTTTTTAGTGTGGATACTTTAATTAGTGTGCTATTTGTTTGCACAGTAAAACTCTCAGAAAATTCTCTTTAAATTCATCTCCTTTAAAGCGCCACCACTACAGCCATACACATTTTGTTGGAAGTTTTTGGCTGTTCTCCTCAGGACTCAACAAGGATTGTTTTTGCTGTCTAGTTGGGCCAGTAGTTCCGACTTTTCTACCCTGCCAAAATTAGCTTGGCCCAAACAAAAAAGGGTTCTATTTTATATTTAGCAAAGTACTTGTTAGAAATATTAAGATTTTCAATAAATGTTGTTTTCTTTACAAAATTTTGTTCATAAATTTGTCATAAACACTTTTGTTGCAAAACACTTGCATATGTGACCCTGGACCACAAAACCAGTCACAAGGGTCAATTTTTTTAAAATTGAGCCAAATAAATAAGATTTCCATTTATGTGTGATTTGTTAGAATTGGACAATATTTGGCAGAGATCCAACTATTTGAAAATCTAGAATCTGAGGGTGCAAAAAATCTAAATATTGAGAAAATTGCCTTTAAAGTTGTCCAAATGAAGTTCTTAGCAATGCATATTAACTGCACTTTTTAACTGCAAGACCTCAATCAGTCCGCGTCGGCCACAACACCTCCAGCACTACCACACTGAGCACAGGTGCACCACAAGGCTGTGTGCTCAGCCCGCTGCTCTTCACGCTGCTGACCCACGACTGCACTGCCAGGTTCAGCTCCAACCACATCATCAAGTTTGCTGATGACACAACGGTGGTAGGCCTCATCAGCAACAACGATGAAACGCACTACAGAGAGGAAGTGGCACAGCTGGCTGAATGGTGTGGTGCTAACAACCTGTCCCTCAATGTGAGTAAGACAAAAGAGGTTGTGATGGACTTCAGGAGAAACTCTGTTGACCACCTCCCACTGACCATCGACGGCTCAACCGTGGAGAGAGTCGGCAGCACTAAATTCCTGGGGGTGCACATCACAGAGGACCTCACCTGGACCACCAACGTTACGTCACTCAACAAGAAGGGACAACAGCGCCTCCACTTTCTCCGCCGGCTGAAAAGGGCAAGTCTCCCTCCACCCATCCTCACCACCTTCTACAGGGGCACCATTGAGAGTGTGCTGACCACCTGCATCACTGCCTGGTACGGGAACTGCTGACTGCAAGACCCTACAACGGACAGTGAACACTGCCGCAAAGATCATCGGTACCCCTCTCCCCTCCATCCTGGACATTGTCCTTGCACAATGCTCCAGCAAGGCCTCCAGCATCGTGAAGGACCTCACCATCCCTCCCACAGCCTCTTCCAGCTCCTGCCATCAGGTAGAAGGTACCGGAGTATCAAAGCTATCTCTGTCAGATTGCTCAACAGGTTTTCCCCAGGCTGTGAGAGCTCTTAACTCCAATCTCCCTGTCCCCCTCTGAAACTATGAACATCTCAGCCCTCCCTCCCCCCTAAATCATTAATAACTGTTGACAATTTTTCTAAGTGCAATTCTGAGTGTGCTACACACAGGTGAGTGGGCTATACAAACCACCTGTAGTAACACACTCATCCCACTATATGCACACTAGACACTTTCTATAATCACTCCTTGCTACAAAGACTCAATAGTATAATATGTTTACTTGTGCATTGCACTACAAAATCATTTTGCGCTATGCGCTGCTTCCCCCAAATCTCACTTCTGCACAGCATTCTAATGTACAAAATATATCTCTTTGCACAATTTTATGTACAAACATCTCTTATGCACAATTTCATGTACAATATGTATGTAAAGTTCTTGTACAGTCTCGGTTTGTGTATGTGTATAGTAGTTATAGCATTTATAGTATATGTATAGTCAGACGGTTAACTGTTGTATAGCTCTATTATTTTCCTTATACTTGCGATGTTTATGTATGTTTAACTGTTATGTAGCACCGTGGTCCTGCGAGACACGACATTTCGTTCCACTACATGTCCACACATATAGCGGAATGACAATAAAGCTCAACTTGACTTGATATTACTAATCAAAAATGAAGTTTTGATATATTTATGGTAGGAAATTTATAAAATATCTTCAAGGAACATGATCTTTACATAATATCCTAATGATTTTTGGCATAAAAGGAAAATTGATCAATTTGACCCATACAATTGTTGGCTATTGCTACAAGTATACATATGCATGACTGGTTTTGTGGTCCATGTTAAACAATAAACATTACTGATTAGTATGTAGTTTTCCACATCTTTAGTGCTAAATGAGTGCTGTTTGTTATGGTTTTTTTCCAGGATACGGAGCTCCTCAACACGGCCGTGCTGACTGGTAAGAGGGTTTCTGTGCCTGTGAAAGTTTTGGGAGTTGAGGCTGATGGCTCCATCACAGACATCACTAACTCGTCTCGCTGCAGGTCTTCAGACCAGGATGTCCTGAAGGTAATGTATGTCAAGGTCAAGCTACTTTGGCAGCTTCAGCAATCTCACACTCTGTGTGCTTCCTATTAGCAGCCTTACTCTGCTTCTGAGTGACTTGTCTATCAGAACTGGAAGAGCACAGGAGAGAGGGGTCAGGGAATTCAGCTTAGATGACCACCACTTCCTAGCTCCTCACCTAAAAAGAGAAAAACAGAGAAGGGAGACAGACGTGGACTCACAAGCCCTCATTGAACTTGTGTTTTTTACCCAAAGCACACCTGTCTTTTTTCCCCCTGTGTGTTATGAAGAGCTTGAGCCCTTTGTTATTACTGGATTGTTCTCTGGGGCAGTGCTTCTCAACTGGATTTGCCTCAGGACCAAAATCTTATATCAGACACAGTAATCAAAAATGTGCTTATAATCAAACTAATTTATTCACATTACCATAAACTGTATAGGCCCAACTATATGCAGAATTATCAACAATGACATACGCTGAATAGGATATTTGAACTAAATACCTCTTTTCATGGTTCAGTGCTCTCAGTAGGAAATGATTCAAACCCATGTTTATCCTTTTTGTAAACAAACACATATTTAATAGATTCTCCTTGACCTCGTGTGACTGAGTTTGGACCTTTGACGTCGGTAACGAAAGATATAAAAATGATTTTCCCTTTCTTTCTTTTAAAAGTTGATAAGCCTACTTATTTTGCTATCTTAAATATGCACAGTTATATAATTTGATTATTTGAATTCTGCATCGACCCTGTCAGAACAGATCTCGCCAGTTAAAAGCCACTGCACTAGCCCTCAATGAACTTGTTTGAACCTCTGTGCTCTTGATAACAGTCTTCTTTTTGCATGCTTATTACGAAGCATTTGAGCTCTTTTTAATATCACTGGATCATTCTCTGGAGTTTTTCCACCTGGCACACAGGCACTTTCACTGTGAGTATCTGAAAATATAAAGATCTCCAGTGCCCCCTCAGCATGTCTTTTCCAGGTTAAGCCTTAAAACATAAATGGAGGGACTCACTAACTTATTCAGTGGTAAATAACAAACAAGGAATGACTGAACTACTGCACACAAACCCAGGTGCTGTCATGTGTCCTTCTTACACATGCACACCTTGAATAAATGACATTACTTTGAAAATAAAGGAGGAAGTGCACAAGTCTCTCTTTTTTTGTCTTGAAAAGATTTTGATGGCACATAGTTCAGACCACGTGCTCTGTGGTTTATAAATTAGCCTTCGAAGTACTGGGGGTGAATGAAACAGTGATGCAACAATGCCCATAGATTTTCCTAATGAGATAGAACAATGTACGGTACACAGGGCTCATTACCTTACACCACACTGACACTCATGTCTGCATTACCATAAAACATCTTTTTTACATTTACATTTATTCTTTTAGCAGGCATTTATATCCAAAGCCATGTAAAAATGAGGAATGTCACAACACAATTCAATTATCCAGTAATATAAAACTGCAATACAAAGTTCCAAAAATAGATATTTAGAGATTTAGGTGTCACGAGACAAGTGAAAATGTAGAGACTAGATTTTTGGTTAACATTTGGATTCCACCATTGAGAAACAGTGAATGTGGAAGATCTAGGAAGTGATTTTGTTTTTGCCTTGCTGTGGAACCACAATGCACTGTGGAACCACAACTGCACAAGTTGGGATGGAACACTGACCTGCAAAAATTAATGAACTACACTACACTGCCCTTTTCACACACAGGTGTCTGAGAGGTGTGATTCTGTGTATGTTAACGGCAAGGAGACACGTGGAAGAGTGAGGATGATGGTGAACTTCACCTACAGCTACCTGAGCACACAGCTGGAGGTGAGCGTATGGATGCCTCGGGTCCCCTTGCATATGGAGATATCTGATCCAGAGCTCAGTCAGATCAAAGCCTGGAGAGTTCCTGTCACAGGGAACAAAAAGTAAGTTACAAGCGTATTTCCAATGACACACTGCCCCAACAAGCTTCATATGGCTTGAAATGTTAGTGCTTTTACTCAGCATTTAGCCATTTGATAGCAGTTGTGGGTATAATAATATCATTTAGCACTTTTACTAAAATACATTGGTGTGAACAGACAAATATTATAAGCAATATTTAAATCTACTGTATATCAGTGAATTTAATGAGTGTAAAAATATATGAATTAGTTTTAGATGTGCTACTATATATTATTTATTAGTATTTCAACTGTCATCAATTTTTGGAAGTAGATTTACTTTCATTTCCCCATAATAATATGAATATAGTTATATGATGAGTATAATTCTTATTTTGAATTATCTCAGATATTTAAAGCTTAAAATCCTGTTTTTAAAAATTAATACATATTTATAAATAAATATATGTGGTTTATTTTCTTAAATTTGACAAATGTAAAGATGTTTTTAATTATTAACATTTATTTAATTGTCTATGGTTCGGTTGTTAACTTTTTTTTTAAATGCATTGAATTGTGTGATTTTTTTTTTTTCTTTCTAATTTTGCTTTATTTTTAGTTCCTCAAACTAGCTCAGAACTTTTATATTTGATGTTCCACCTCATATGAACCGTTTCCACTTTAAAACTGCCCAAATCAGTTTTTATTACATTGCAGATACTTTATTTTTAAAGTAGAGATCAGAGTGATTATTATGAATTAACAATGAATCTTCTGATAAAAAATAAGTGTGGTTTATTTTCTTAAATCTGACAAATATTAAAATATGTTTTAATGATTAACATTAACTTTTTGTGGGGTTCTTGATAATGTTTTAATGCATAATTTGGTGAATTGTTCTTGAATTTTGAATCTTGTATTCCACTGTGAATTTTATTTTCTCATTTTATTTTTATTTTTGGTTCCTCTAACTAGCTCAGAACTTCTATATTTGATATTCCACCTCATATAGACGTTTTCCACTTTAAAACTGCTCCAAAGCGTTCTTGTTAGAATAGAGAATGTGTTCCGCAGAGATATCCCAGCAGTTTTTTATGACATTGCAGAGTCTTTCATTATAAGGTAGAGATGAGAGATTGCTGAGCATAGTCAAATAGCAGATAGCAGAAAAAAAATATATATTGAGAACAGGAGAGTGAGGAAAAGAGTGGTTCATCTTCTCTCCGCATGTTTCTCAGAGTGAGCTGGGACACAGACGAAGAGGATGAGAGGAAGGGCCGAGGCTGCATGCTGCAGTATCAGCACAGTTTGATTCGAGTGCTTACGGTCTTCACCACAGAATCGCCAGATCCAAACAGCCCGTCTCCTGCATACTTCCTTGGCTCTGATTGGCAGGTAGATGTGACGCGGCTGGTGCGCTACTTTCTGAGAGTTGGGGATACGAGCGTCGCTCGCCTGCAGGCAGGAACCGTGCTGACAGGCAAGGCTGTGGGAGTCACCACTGTGCAGGTAATGGTGATAATGACAGAGCCGCCCGCAGCTGTCAGCTTTGCACGATTCTCATTATTCATTAAGACAACAAAGTTTAGTGTGGATTTAGTTAATATCAGAGACGATACAGACAGCACATAGATGGATTGCTTGTTTTTTTTAAATTGGAAGACAAGTAAATTAGAAATAATGCCATGCTGGGTTTGGTTTCTGTTGTTCAGGTGATGTCTCCGTTGTCAAACTCGGTTCTGGCTGAGAGGATGATCCGAGTTCTGGATGATAAAGTCAGTATTACAGAGCTGGGCGTGCAGTTGGTCTCTGGCCTTTCCCTGAACCTGCAGCTCAGCCCAGGACGTAACAGGGCCATCATTGCCAAGACAACCACACAGGAGATCATACACTACCCCAAGCAGGTAATTCATGTAGATGATATTAATTGTGGTTGACATGTAAAAACTGAATAGAACAAGTTGCTTTCAATGTCAATATACTGTTGTTTTTTTCCATATCACTGAACATCATTGAACTGGCATACAGTACAGTGCAAAGCAATTTATAGATTCAATATTGCCTGTGCATTGCATTTTGCACCATGAGCACTGTTTTTTAAATTAGAAACAGTTCAACAACACAAAACTGTGTCCTGCGTGAACGACTCTTTCAGTCTTTAATAAATTAAATACTTTTAATAATTAAAAAAGAATTTTTTTTTTTGCATTTTTTATTTTTTTTAATGATAAAAGGTACTAAATTAAAGTTGCATTAACATTAAATTGAGACCCATATTACCTACTAAAGAAATACGTCATCCATTAACTTGATTTAGTATCTTTAATTTAATACTTTTAAATCTATTTTATTTAATACTTATAAATTTAATGTTTTTAATCATTAAAAAATAATAAAAAATTTTTTTTGCATTTTTTAAAAATCTTTGAATGATTAAAGGTACTAAATTAATGTTGCATTAGCATTAAGTTGACATTCATATTAGCTACTAAAGAAATATGTCATCCATTAAGTTGATTCAGTATCTTTAATTTAATACTTTTAAATCTAATATTTAATTTAATACTTATAAAATGAATTTAATGCTTTTAATCATTAATATATATATATATATTTATTTTTTTTCAATTTTTGAATGATTAAAGGTACTAAATTAATGTTGCTTTAACATTAAACTGACATTCATATTAGCTACTAAAGAAATGCATCATCCATCCAAGTTGCTTAAAAAATCTTTAGTGTCTGGTACCATTAATCACTATCTATGAGAAGCACTGACCATTAAGTGTAAGGAACAAGAGTTGTACAACGAGTACAACTATGCTCTAAATTTCTTCATAGAACTGCCTGTTCCAATGCCAGGTCTGAGTGGCATAACATGATCCAATCAATATCAAGCTATTAGTACTCAGCGAGAGTCCTCATTCGTCTCTTGATGGGCTCTGCAAGCAGAGCTCCTAAGGCAATGCATAATGTATTTCACGCCAGAATATAGGGCAGCCTGTGGTGCCATTTGCTTATACTGTATTAGCCAACAGCTCTGGGTTATTGTGCCACAACTTGTTATGGTACAAACTCTACACTGTGCCCTCTGGTGGTTAAGCAAATGGAGTTTTGAACACAAACATATAAATATTGATCTATTTAGATAAATGAAGCTCCATGCATGGGGTTTTTAAGCCTATCACATTGTACATCGTGCCAAGGAGCTACTTATAATATATCGCCAAGATGCAGTTCTAGCTGTCATGCTAACTGAAAATAATTTCCAAGTTGACTAACTTTGATGCTTTAACTTGAATGAGCCTGTTAAAGTTTTATGTAATGTTTAAGTAAATATTTATAACTCTATACAACAGGAAGCAGTGGTTGGCTGCTGGCTGAAGTTCAGCGATGGCTCCCAGACCCCTCTTGATTTGTATGATCCCAATGGTTATTCCCTCACCATTTCTTCACTGGACCCAAGGGTAGCATCTGTGCGGAAGATCCCAGGGTCTGTCTTTGTTGTGGTCGCTGAATCTGAGGGACAGGGCTTACTACTCAGAGCAGAGCTAGCTATCTGTGAGGCTTGTCAGAAATCCAAACGCAAGAGCAAACTGGCTGTGGGTGGAGGCATGGTGAAAGTGAAATTCCCACCGGATGAACAGTTTGCAGGGACTGGCAAAAAAGAAAGTGATGGTGAGGATGGAGATGATGTGTCCAAATTGATTCTTACACCCCCTTTGAACACAGTTCAACACACCGTTATCCAAGAGAGCACCACAAACGCGATCAAAACGGCAACCAATTCCAACCTTCAAGAAGCAATAGGAGGTGGCGTATCTACAATTAAGTCAATGGATAAAATGGATAAAACTCTCATTACCAAGCCCGTCGCAGACAGAGCGCTTGTTACTGTAGGCCCTAGGAGTCCAATAAAGAACGGATATGGAAACTTGCTTGAGAAATCCAACTTCCCGTTTCCACCAGAAGAACCCAAGCGAGAACCACCCCTAGTGAAGAGTGATCTAATACAGATGTTTAGTGTGTTCACAGACATAGAGGTCTGCATCTATGCGTTGGTAGGACTCTCTTGCTTGATCATTATCGCTGTCTTGCTTCACTGTGCCACCAACAGCACAAGATCACGCAGCAAGAAGTCTCCGGTTCAGTGCCAGAGTCAGTCTGAGCACAAGCATCACTGGGTACGTCTAGGCACAGCTGCAGAGCAAAACAGAGCTGCGCCGATTGCGACTACCTCCAAGCAGGAGATGCAGGCAGCTGTGGAGATGCCAAGAGCCGTTCAGATGCAAAACCGCAGAAGCCGGGAGACAATCCAGCCGAGGGAGATCCCAGCCATTGCAGGTGAGGAGAGAACTGCCACTCTGGGACGAAGAACCAACACACTTCCTCCGAGGCGGGATTCGATGGCTCCATTGCCTCCAATGGCTGTCAGATCAGCCACCCTGCTGGCAAGGCCTGTTCGCAGCGAACCTCTACATTCTCCCACAAGCAAAAGGAATCAAGTTAAGTTTACAACCTTCACTACTCTGGACATCAAACATCTGGCTGCTCTCAAGAAGAGCGGCCAGAACTTCAGCTGGGCCAGTCAACCAGTTGGAGGTTGTCAAGCTGTAAGTATCAGTCAGGGTGGGTTAAATGGTAAAGCCGAAAGAGTCAATCATGTACATTTTTGTAGCCCAGTGGAAGTATTTGGTCAGACACCGGAATCCACAGAATCCAAAGGATTTCTTCCAGAAGGTCCATGGCCTGTGGCTACACCGGTGTCAAAAGTGTGAAAGGGTTGTTTATACGTCAGCTCTGTTGGCCTCATTCATGAATCACAAGCAGGAATTTCTGTGTAAATTGGCCACAGATCTATTTTTATATAAATTGTTGCATTGAACTGAATTTGACAGTTTATATAGGAATATTTTTATGGACAATTTAACACAAAAATGTCTTTGTTTTTCATTTATGTGCATGCCTGTCTGAAAAGTTTGATGTAAATATTTCCGCAACCTGCAAGTTTTTACTTTTCCTGCTTTTGTATATTTGTAATATTATTCAAATCAGTAGAAACAGATCACAACAAATATTTTAAAAATATATATAAAATCACTGATAATAAATTAAGAAACTTGTATATTGTTTTATAATGAACCCCTTATTGTTTTTAAACAGGCAAATACGTGTAATTTAATTAAAGATTTAAATGAAATGTATAAAATGAAAAGTTATAAAATATATCCATTAATACAAATATGAAGTTGTATAATATTAAGCTTATTTAATATTAAAGTTAACATTAAATAATCACATTTCTTCTTATGAACTGTAACTACAATGCAAATCATAGTTTGAATGTTAACTATTGGTTTTCTGCTTTAATGAATTTATCAAATAAAGTGTCTGATTGTGTACATTTCTATTGTTGTGATGGTCTTTAATGACACATTGTTTTGTGCCCATTGTATCTCATCCCATTTATGTTAACACTGATTCATAGTGGCTCTGGATCCTCTTTATTATTGATAAGTGTATTCATCCATTTTATCACTGCAGCAGTACAGCTTCTTATAATGCTCCTGATTGTTTCCTGGTTCAGGAGCCTTTATCTAGTCTCTGACCCGTGCTCTGGTTCAGCTCATCAGTGACAGCTTGGAGTGAAAAGAAAGAAATCTCTGCTGCAAACAAACCTCTCTGTTTTATTGTGATACCACCAACCCTAGCTTTGCAATGACTGCCATCGCTCTCTGCCTCAAAAAACAGCTATCTCTCTCTGAGTGAGCACTGCTTTAAATCTTGAAATTGCGTTCCCCTCGTTGCATGTGGAGAAATAGGTTGGCCTAGCCCAGATAATCTGATGTGTTGCACCTCAGGACTGTTGTAGATTTGCAGGGAGGATTTCATCTCCAAAACAGCCCCAAGTTACTTCCACAGTAGTGAACAGTTTGAAATACACTGCCAAACATGTTGCCTTTGTGTAAACACTTTCTTTAGGAAATTTTTATTTTTTTTTTGTTAATTTGCATTTCATTTCACAACATAATTTGCATTTGCAAAGCAAGCCAAATTAAATTGTTTTACTATAGGAGTAGTTCCCCACTAAAATGAGTTTCAATTCTGTGCTGATGGGATTTTAGTGTAGAGAAAAAAAAAAAATATTATGGCCTTTAGTAGGGTGGAAAAAATCCATATCTTTTTATGTCAGTGTTAATATGTCTAATACTAATACATTATTTAATGTACCACATGTTAGGCTGGTAAATCACACTATGCTTTTATAACATTGTCAGTTTTCCTACTTTTATTGTAAAATTTTGTTGTATTGTTGGGACTTTTCATCTCATGAAAATATTAGTTTATGACTGGTTTTAAATCAAATATGAAAAGCATTAAGACTTTTCTTTACTTTTTACTTTTTGTGGTACTTTGGCCACAACTACTAGTCCAGTGTAACATATGACGCATAACCAGTTTGAGGATCACTGCTATACTGTAGCCTTTGATGGAAGTGAACTCTTTCTTTCCAAAAAAGGGAAAACAGTCATGCACCAATTCTGCTAAACATCAAGTTCCTAAATACATAAAGATCTTAGAATGATCTGTTAAATTTTCCAGGAACAGTATGGGCATAGCACAAAGAAATACATATTCGTGTGTAGGATGTTTTAAATAACAGCTACGTCTGTGCTATCATTACAACAGTCACCTAATCTGGAGCGTCGGATATTCTATTGACAGATTTACAGGATTGAGGTCATTGTGTTTCTGGATTAACATGCATTAGTTGATCTCTGCACACATGTGGGCTAAACATGGTGAATCTGCTCTGAACTCCTTTCATTTCTGGCTTGTATTTAATACTGGCAGAAGGTAGTATCTTTAGCCAGTGTGTCTGCACTTTTTCAAATACATTTCAAAGAGTTTTATTTGAGAGAATGTATGTTAGGACAACATTTTTTTTCTTTAGGTAGCTGAATGTACTCATAGATATAATATTTGATATAATGTTTAGCAATTCCAAAGACAGAAAAATATATAAATTACAGTATATAAAAGATATAAATATAAGATATTTAAAAAAAAAAAAAAAATCAGTGGTTGTAAACATTCCTGCCTCCCTTCACACTTCATCAGTGTGTGCTGGAACATCACTGACGATCCAATGAACAAGAGTGCAAAAGCATTGAAAGTGGAGGACTTGGCATCCTCTTACAGAGGAGCTGTAACTGATGAAAGCAGGCGCAATGGTGAGCTTCCACGAGTTGATGAGGGACTATAGCAATAGTGAGGCAGCACTGATTGATGGTTGGTGGAATATTAATTATTGAAAAGAAAATGGGTTAGAGGTTAGAAGTTACTACTGTGCAACAAAGACGTTTTCTTTCTTCTCTTTTACTAGTTCACAAAATTGATAGTGTTGTAATGGAAAACAAATTATTGACTAATATTTTATCAAGTTTTGAGAGCACGGCCTCTCATAAAGGATAAAATGAAAACTATATATATATATATATATATATATATATATATATATACATATAAAATAAAAAATAAAAAAATAATAAAAATTCAAATAAAAATAAAATGATCAGGGTTGGTAACCAGAAGGTTGCTGATTTGATTGTGACTTGAGCAAAACACTTAAACCCATGCAGGTTGCTCCTCCTCACTTTTTAAAAATAAAGATTCGGGGCTTTACAATCTAATGGCATAACAGAACATTTAAGTTCCTGTGATATCATAGTAAGACATTTTAAATTTTAAGAACCCTTATAGATTGCCACAGTCAGATCCATATTCATAAACTGTTAAAAACAGACCTACTGTGAGATAAGAGGGTGTTAATCAATGGTACATTTTGTTGAAGCAATCAGTTCTCTTTTTTTAAATAATCATGTTCAAAAATGTAATTGCCAGTGAATAATTACATTACTCAGGATTCTGCATAGAAATCCATCATTCAGAGAAATCATGGCGTAAAATCAATGGTTTTATGTTTATCCATTTTAAATTAATAAATATCATTTGTAGTGCTTAATGGGATTCTAGTTCTTTCCCTCACTAAAGCTAAGTACACAGTATTGTACCTTTGTTGTTTTGTCTGATTTTCAAATGTTTTTTGCTTTGAATAAAAGTTTATAATGTTTTGATTCACCTTGTAGCTGGTTGGTTTATGGCCTATAACTCTCAAACAAAGACTTCTTTAAAATCCCTATTTGAAAAATACTTCCAGAACCAAGGGTCTTGAAAAAGTGGGTGGGCACTTTTGTGTTCTAGGCTCTGTAGAATACTTAATTCTGATTGGTTAATTTCAGCATCCAGCCTTGTCATATTGCTCTCATTTCATACAAACGCAACTAGCACCATCTTGCGTCTCAATTTTCGATTGTAGTGAAAATGACCTTGGAAGACTTAAGCATTATTATTACTTTAACATTGTTTCAGAATTCAGGCTGATTGTTTTTGTACACTCTATTTATTTGGTAAGTGGGATAGAATCATTGCCTATAATAATCGATTTCTAGTGTCAGCTGACTTTGCTCAAAGAAGCCTGTTGATTTTTTTAGAAGCTTTAGACTGAGAAAAAGATCTGGAAGTGGTCCTACCTGTATTGGTTGTACAATTTATTCGATTTGTCTCAAGTATTAGAATATTTGAAGAGAAGTCTGCTCTTTGCCCCAATTTAAGCTATTTAGAGGCTGTTGAACTGGTTTGGCTTGAAAGTGTATGAAATGTATTCCCCAGAGCTACTGACAAACTCTGAGAAGAGCATTTAAAGTTCAACAAATCTCACTTGAAAGTACAGATGAAGCATTTCTGTGCTCTTTGAAAAGAATATGAAGTCAGCCTGTACTCACTTAGCCCCACACGTATTTAATCTAATTCTGTTTGCTGAGTCATCGGGTTGTGGTTTTTGAGATTGTACTTAGTGTTTTTAGGAGGCTGTTAGAAAGAGCTGCAAATTTAAGCAATAGCAATTTCAAAACGGAATTTGCAAATCTTTAAAAGATTAAAAGCAAAGGGCTGGATATCTACAGTAAAGCTTTTACAGTAACGCCACAGGAGGCCTGATGGTGCCCAATTCTCTGTAATTGCTAGAATGCGCTTTCAGCTCTTTGAGCAGCGCTGCAAAATTGTATCTAATTTGTCGAGGAACACATTACTGTTTTGCTCTAGTAGTCAAACATAATGCTGAAGTGAATCAATAAAAGGTAGAACTGTAGTAACATGTCAAAACCAGCATGAAAAGCTGCACTTTTAGATAGAACTGAAAAATAAGGCCTGTCAGTCATGCATTCATTAAAGCACTTTCTTAATATTCTGACTTGGTTGAACTCATTTCTGCAATTGTCTGATTTGAGGCAATGTCGGAAACATGGAATTAGCTTGTGTCTTGAGCTGTTTTAATTTGATTTGACATAAGAGAGGTGGGTGGGGGTCTACGGGATTAAGGCAGAGTGGCTCAGGGGTCTGTGAAAAGATGTAGACCTTAAAAGAATGAATGAACAAGGTGAAAGATTATCAAAAAGCTGGAAATTGTTGCTTTTTGTTCAGGAGGGGAATATATGTGGACATATTTTCTGTAGCAGCTTGTGCAATTTGTTTGGAGTCTGGCAAGTGCTGCTGCTTATCGCTTTGATCTGTGACAGCCAGTTATTTCTCTTCTGTTTCTGAGCGCTGTCACCCGGAGTCAGACTGCGGACCTACACATTGCTGTCTCAAACAAACATTAGGCCAGTTGTAAACACACGGCTCCCTCTCCTTGCCGCTCTCTTTTAGTCTCTCTGACACATAACTTCACACTTTTTGCATTACCCTTTTTTTTCCCTTCACACTAACTTCCATGTGTCCTATAAGTGAGAGCAGGGATAATTGAAACACTTTGGTTTTTGCTCATTTATAAAGAAATTGTTTAGACTAGCTTTGAAATTGTGCCTTAAACTGTCAGCAACCTGGTTGCCAGCAACCATCACCCATGCCAATTCAATTTTACTTAATCAAAACGAGTCTAAAAAGCATACATTTAGACCAGCTCTCTTAAATGCAATATAGAATAATGTTCGCAGCCCATTTCACTTCTGTAATGTGGTGTGTTTTTGAGTTTGATTTTATTTTAATATATATATATATCTATATACAGTACACACACACACACACACACACACATATATATATATATATATATATATATACATATATTCTAATATGCTAATATGGTTATTGTAAAATGCTAATATAATAATTCTAATGTGTCAATTTGGTGCTGAAGAAACTCATGAATAATTGTAACCACAGTTAATACATATAACTTATCAATTCATTGATACACTATGCATTTAAAATTTGGTTATGATTATTTACGACAAGATATAATGTATTACAAAGCACATTATGAATAATTATAATGCATAAAGTGTTACCAACATTTGTTATTATTACCAGTTGAAAACTGCTTAATACATTTATGGAACTGTGACACAATCCCAAATAGTCCTAAAAATGTATAATACTTTCCATAAAAATTTTAAGCAGCAAAAACTATTATCAGCATTGATAACTGAAGACTGGAGTAACACCTGCTGACAATTTTGCTGTCACAGGAATAAATGACATTTTAAAATACACTGCTCAAAAAAATTAAAGGAACACTTTGAAAACACATCAGATCTCAATGGGGAAAAATATCATGCTGGATATCTATACTGATATGGACTGGGTAATGTGTTAGGAATGAAAGGATGCCACATCGTTTGATGGAAATTAAAATTATCAACCTACAGAGGGCTGAATTCAAAGACACCCCGAAAATCAAAGTTAGTCCATAGCCAAAATGGCTAGTCCATTTTGCTGAAATCTGGACAGTCTGAGGGGCAACCTGGTGGTGTCGGATGGAGTGAAACATAATGTCCCAGAGGTGTTCTATTGGATTTATGTCAGGCGAGCGTGGGGGCCATTCAATGGTATCAATTCCTTCATCCTGCAGGAACTGCCTGCATACTCTCGCTAAATGAGGATTGTCGTGAACCAGGAGGAACCCAGGTCCCACTGCACCAACGTAGGGTCTGACAATGGGTCCAAGGATTTCATCCCGATACCTAATGTCAGTTAGGGTGCCATTGTCTAGCCTGTAGAGGTCTGTGCGTCCCTCCATGGATAAGCCTCCCCAGACCATCACTGACCCACCACCAAACCGGTTATGCTGAACGATGTTAGCAGCATAACATTCTCCACGGCTTCTCCAGACCCTTTCACGTCTGTCACGAGCTCAAGGTGAACCTGCTCTCATCTGTGAAAAGCACAGGATGCCAGTGGCGGACCTGCCAATTCTGGTGTTCAATGGCAAATGCCAGTCGAGCTCCACGGTGCCGGGCAGGGAGCACAGGGCCCACTAGAGAACATGGGGCCCTCAGGCCACCCTCATGAAGTCTGTTTCTGATTGTTTGGTCAGAGATATTCACACCGGTGGCCTGCTGGAAGTCATTTTGTAGGGCTCTGGCAGTGCTCATCCTGTTCCTCCTTGCACAAAGGAGCAGATACCGGACCTGCTGATGGGTTAAGGACCTTCTACGGCCCAGTCCAGCTCTCCTAGAGTAACTGCCTCTCTCCTGGAATCTCTTCCATGCTCTTGAGACTGTGCTGGGAGACACAGCAACCTTCTGGCAATGGCACGTATTGATGTGCCATCCTGGAGGAGTTGGACTGCCTGTGCAACCTCTTTAGGATCCATGTATCGCCCCATGCTACCAGTAGTGACACTGACCCTAGCAAAATGCAAAACTAGTGAAAACAGTCAGAAAAGATGAGTAGGGAAAAAATTGTGAGTGGCCTCCACCTGTAAAACCATTCCTGTTTTGGGGGTCATCTCATTGTTGCCCATCTAGTGCACCTGTTGTTAATTTCATTAACACCAAAGCAGGTGAAACTGATTAACAACCCCTTCTGCTACTTAACTGACCAGATCAATATCCCAGAATTTTAATTGACTTGATGCTATACTCTGATTAAAAAGTGTTCCTTTAATTTTTTGGAGCAGTGTATATTATAATAGGCAAAAATTATTTTAAACAGTAATATTTCTGAATAATACAGTTTTACTGTATTTTTATCAAATAAAGTCATGGTGAGCATAGGAGATTTCTTTCAAAAACATAAAAAAATCTTAACTCATGACCAGTAGTGTATATTGATAATAAATCTATCGTGAATGGCACAAAAAGAATGCAAATTGGTTAAAACAACATCTGAATAGATATTGGCTGCCATTATTCAGTAGCCTGCATGGCCTAACTAACAGAAAGGGGACATCAGTTCAGAGAAAGAGCAAAGTACATTTTGATTAAAGATTATGAAGTCAACAGTTTGTTTTTTCAAAATAACATGCCCAGATGAATTGTTCGCAAAAAGCTCAGGAACATGCATTAATAAAGTAAATAAGGTCATGTTGACTGAAAGGTGCTTAGCAACAATACGTTCAGTATGAATTTGTTATTTCAAAAGGATTTTACATTCAAGATGATAAAATGAAATGATTTCGAATTATAAATCGCAGGAAAATTCCATCTCTTCATCAGTCTTCATATACCTCGCATTTGTTAATGATTATTAAATATACTGTGTGTGTGTGTATAATTCATCTGGCTGCAGAAGTGAGTAGTCTGGAGTGTGCATGGAGAAGAAATAATGATATGACTACACAGATCAAACCAGGTATTAAAGAGCTGTCACATGAAACGGGAGCACCTGCTGCGAGAGGATGTTTGTGACAACAGGAGGCCCACAGAAAAGGGACAGGGGGGGTTTAGGTGTTGACAGGATCCAGTGTTGACACAAACACTTATAAAGAATTCAACTCTTTCAACTCGTGTTGTGCAATCATTCTGCGCCGGTTGCAAAACATCTCCTGTATCATGCTAAATGTGCCGTGGCGGCATGTCTATCACACAACCGGCAATTTCACTTTCTATGGTGAACGTTACTGTACCTCAGAGTTAAAAATGAGGGGGAATCTTGTGGGAGCCCCTTCTGTCTCTTTCTTGCCAAGCTCTTAATCGTACAACTGCATTTAAAATAAAAAAAGTGCTGCTGTGAGCATATAGGAAATGCTGCTGCTGCACATATAGCATATATGGCAAAACCCCCATATATAACATACATGAATCACCCCGTAGCAGATCTATACAGGTGGAGCTAGGGAAGGAGAAGGATTTTCTGAAGTGCGCTGCAACTGCTGCAGCAAGCACTAGCCAAGTATTTGAATGTTGAGCAGCAAGCTAACTGGCTGCTGATACAGAAAGAACCAATCACCCACACCATGTGAATAATGATGTCATTTTGTCAGATTAAGTTTGAACCTATCGGATGGCGCCATCTAGAGTTTCATGACAGAACTATATATAATATATAAATGTTGCTATGTGTGCATTATTTCATTAAAATACAAGCATAACAAATTGGAGAGACATATCTGCTTGCAATTTTATTATTATTATTTAATCAAATTTAAAAAATGAATAAAAATCAATACAGAAAAATCACTGTAATGCTACTGAAATGTAAAGAATTTCGTATATAATAATAATAATAATAATAATAAATTATTAATAAAATTATTATTATAACAACAGTACAATTACAATACTAATATTAATAGTTTATAGTTTTGTTTAAACCATAAGGCTTTTACTCTGGCAGAAAACCGCAGGGAATGCTTTTTTGAAATGTTTCTGTTTTGTCGATAGTTACAAACTTGAGAAGATGTTTGGAGCATGTTGCATTTTCAAATGCATGTTACAAGGGACTCAAACTCACACTGCTTGCAGAGATGGAGTTCGTCTGGAGCAGCATTTACTGTGAATCACTTCAAGACACTAAAAACACTATCACAAGCGGCTCATCACAGCGCTTCACTCAGAAACTGTTTAATCAAATCAGTGAAATCACCAAAATGAGGCTCCTGTTCTAAATCCAATTTCATAAGAATTGTACTTTTGGGCCACCTAAGCTGGTTATTCCTTACAGTGCACAACAGAATTTAGGAAGTGTGAGTTATTGTTTTAGGCCTCGTGTGGATGACCTCTTCTCTCCTGCCTTAAACTTCTAGATAGCATGACACAAGCGTTCTCTGTCAATGCTATTGCTGCCCTGTACGGCCGAGGCCACTATCTGTCTGTGAAGCTGAGCAGATGATTTATGCCCCATCTATTGCAATGCATCCGTTCACCGATTTTCCCATTAGACCTGTTTCCAGCACCACATGAAGAACGCATCTCCTCTCAGGTCTGTTTTTAGTGCTTAATGCTTAAGATTCCCTCATTTTCACAACATAAGAAATGGCCCAATCCCATAATGGCTAAATCGATGGCCGTCACTTCCTTTGTCTTTGAAATCCCGTCGTCATCTCTCCCCATGTCAAAGATTTGGTGGGTTTGGCCTCGAGCGCGGTGCTCGATCACTGACTGTCTTTCAGTTATCATTCCTCCCGGCTACTCCACAGAGAGCACATTGGTTCTGCTGCACTGCAGGTCTGGTGTCAGCCGCTGATCAATGAGCTGCCAGTTAAATGCTGGTGACACAGTTGGCACGACCCTGGTCTTTCCAATGATATTCATCGTCTGTGTTTTACTGCATTGTTATGGAAGGAGATGATTACTTACACATTCTGACTAGCATGTAATTCATTTGTGTCATTTTGTGCAGATGCAAGTCGTAATATGCGTACGTCTATCATATGTTCAGTATACTATTGCCTGCTAGTAAAGTTCATTGACTGTTCAGCTTCAGCTCACTCAGTTCAAGTGAGTCATTCCTAGAAATTATTCACTATGATTAGATTATTGGAAGCAATCTTTTTTTTTTAATTAAAAAAACATTGTTAGTGCATTGGTTATAGCTTGATGTGTTCTTTTTTGTCATAATTACTCGCCTCCTCTTTGTGACGTCTGACCCAGAAACACATTTTGAGTATGCACTGAATGAAAAATTATATAATTATTGTTTCTACTCCAAACAGTTGTCAAGACAATGATTAAATGGTGGCTTTTTTTTTTCTTTCTTTTTTTTTGAGAAAATGACCTCAAAAGTTTCCAAACAATTTTTATGACAGAATTTTTAGATGTATTCAAAGATTCAATAAATCATTTTACATTTTATGTAAAAGTATAATGCACTTGTAATATTTCATGTCTAGTAATGTTCACAAGCTGTTTAATTGACATGTTTATTGAAACAGATTTAATGAGAGAGATTTTGGTAAGGTCTACCATGTCTTTCAATATATGTACTATAATGTGTTTTTGTGCTATAAGTAGTAATAAAGAAGTTACTGTTTGAACAGGCAGCAAAAGAGCATGAAAAGGGCATTTATTGTATGACATTTATTGTAAGAAAATTTACTTAATTTGAGACTTTATCAAAAATAACAAAACATTCCATTTTTTTTCTCTTATAAGTGTACTTCTTCACAAACGGCTCATTGTCACTTCTGACACAAAATGAGAGTGTGCTTCACATATTTTCATCAATTAATCATTATCATAATGCACAACTGAAAACCCATTAGTATATAAATGCTTTTATCAGTAATTTTGTTGACGAGATTAACTATTGTTGGTACATTACTGTCCAATTTAGGACTCTCCCACTTCCACAAGACACAATCGTTTGACCTTGATGCTCTTTTCACCTTTTTGAGGCAATTGCAGTGCTGATTGGGAGGGTGTTCAAAATATCAAAACTCAAGAATCAGGCAAAAAAAAACTGCCTGTTTTGCATATTTGATCAACGCATTAAGATATATTAGCGTGCCTTTATAAGCTATACATCAAGTGTGCATGCTATATGTTTGCTGTACATCCATTTTTGTACAGTGCCTTGAAAATCATCCATTTCATTCCCAGCTATTCTCCTGGTAGCACTCCAAGTGAAGAAGTTCGTTGGTCTTCTTTGGCAGGCATATGTGAAATGTGAAAATGAGACAGCTTGATGGCAATCAGTCTGAAGTGTTTGGTAGAAAATAAGCTGGACAGCGGGGTTGACGAGACGGATGTGGCATGTATAGGCATCGGTGGAAAGGCGATGAGAATCAATGAGGCGACAGGGCTGGAGTCTCACACACTTGGCTCTCATTACAGGCTGCAGTGCGGCAGAGCCAGGAGCCGTCAGGAATCATACAGGATTGTGCTGGCTGATCAAGGGGGCCGTGCACTGGGTTGGCCACAGCGGGGGGTCTGTCAATTTGAGGCGTCTGAAGTTATGACACCCGCAGGGGACACACAGACAGGTGTCTAACTGTCGCAGGAAGTTTGTGCGACAGCAGTGGAAGATAGGGGTGGCTTTGCGCTTGAGGAACCAGCGACGGTGTGTGAATAATGAAAGCGTTACAATGCCGTGGGTAAAATCTGTTTGTCTTAAAGACACTCCTAGGCCTTTTGAAGAAGTTTGAATGACATTATGTAATGAGCATAATTTAAATGTAAAAATTTCAAGGTGACTGAATGCATCAGGCTGAATGGAGGCCTTTGCATCTTTATTAGGGCTCAAGCACATCACTTACGAGATCCACTTAAGATTCCTACACGGTTATGCAGAAACCATTTAAGTGCATTGAATACGATAGCTGCAAGAGGAAATGACTCAGCTCTGAATGTGACACGTGATGGTCAATCAAATGTCACAGCAATCCTAATGGTTCTTCATCCGAGAACCGGCGTATGTTTTTACTAATGACACAGGATGTACTTTTCACCTGCATTTGGCCTCATACATCACTGGATTCTTCTTGCAAATGGGCTAATTTTTGAATTTCAAAAGCATTCTAGCTTTTGAAAAAAGGTCTCACGCTGTCTTTTTCCATTTCTCTCTTCCTTTTTATCTTTTTAAGTCCCTTTCGCCATCTTGCATGTCTCTGTGCCTCCCTTTCTCTTTATGGACGTCCAATCGTGATTTGTTCAGAAGTAGTTCAGACCATTAACTCATTTGAAATTCATCCTCTTTCCTTTTCACACTAACAAATTACCATGAACACAAAAGTATACACCCAAATGCAACAGGCAAAATAGCGTGGCTACAACAATCAGCCTGCTGCTCAATTATTTTGGTGGAGTCTGGGGAGTTTGTCTGGACAGCGTCATGAAATATTGTGGAAAGGCATTTAAATGAATGCAGCCACAAAGTGGATGGAGCAGCTGGAGTATTTAAAATATCAGTGATGCTGTGTTTCAGTTTCTTGGTGGTCATATTTACAAGACAAAGCCTGTTTTTAAAATGATTATAGTTTTATGCTAGTAATAACATAGAGCAGCTGAATTATTTTTAGCCTAAATAAACATGCACAACTGACAGCTTTAGCCATTATGACACATCTTGGAGTTATTTAAGCCTTAAGATGCCATGTCAAGTAAACATGACTAAACTTTTGACAGCACAGCAGATTAATCGGGTTTAAAGCATTAGTCTAGTCAGCAGAATCTGGGGGCAGGATAAACATATTTTTATATATACACATATATACTGTATATATGGACAACTGTAAATTGTAGTAGGAACTTTATATTATCAACAAGGGCCCCCAATGACATAATCGGTTCCTGGTTTGTGTAGATACAATATATTTGAAAGGATTTTTCTGAATGTGCCCTGTAATGTGGCGAATACTTGAAATGTGTGTGTGTATAGCTACTTTTATTCAAATGGACACACTAAATTGATCAAAAACTTACATTTATAATGTTACAAAAATATAAAACAGCAAAAACTGTCAACACTGACAATAATAAGAACCATTATTAATAATAATTAAGCACTAATAATAAATGAGCACCTAATCAGCACATAAGAATGATTTCTGAAGGATAATGTGACACTAATGATGCTAAAAATTCAGCTTTTCCATCACAGGAATAAATTACATTTTAGAAGATATTTAAATAGATTCTAAATAATAAAATAATAACAATTTTGTTGGTGCAATGGTGGTAAATATCCTAAGGGTTTAACTGCATGCTGCCAACCAATCGTATTGCTGCTTTTGAGCGCAGCATATAAAGGTCAGTTGCTTAAATTATCCCTGATGGTATTGCTGAACTGCTTTTATGCTCCGGCATTCATAATGTTTATAGTCACACAGTTATTGTGATGTAATCTTTAATAAATTCAGTACATGCTAATTTTATATCCTTCATTTGTAAGTTGCTTTGAATAAAACAGTCTGCTAAATGAATAAATGTATATCTGAATGCCACGGGTATTTCTTACACATTGCCTGGCAATAACAAAACACCTTCAGTTCTTTCATGAGCAATATGGCATTTGCTCCATTAAATGTTACAGCATATATGCCACAGTCAAAGTTTATGGGGCGTGAGCTAGCCTATCCTGAAGCAAGCACAGACAGAAACTGCTCTGTATGTCATTGTTGTCGTCCCGCTCTGAGACCTTCCCTATTCAGTATCTTAGACCAGTGTCTCCAAAGCCCTAAAGGTCTTACCTGCAGGCAGGGCTTGCTGATAATTAGAATAAGGACCCAAAGCCTCCTCCCTCTGCGTGCATCTGCCCTGGCTTCATTACCACCCACCTTTGTAGTAGGAACTTCCACCAGCTCATGCATGCAGGCATATCCCGCTGGGGAGCAGCAGCTTAAATGATCTGGATGCATGGTAATTAGGTTATTTTCTCCACTGTCAAACATGAGAGTGGTTGACAGGGAGCATAAAGGCAAGAAAACAAACAAGCACACACACACGCACACATAGGCTGTCAAACCTCAAAGGTATGCTTACAAATTAGTTGCATTTCAGAGGTAAATACTTTTGAGAACCTCACTGAGTGCACGAGAGAATTGAGTTGTGTCTGAGGAGTCTTTTTGCATAAGAGGAAGTTAGGCTTGCAAATTGAACTGGCTCCAAGACAAAGAAAAAAATACATCTTTTTGAATATTTCCATATATTTTAAGCCTAAATTGAGTAAATGAGTGAGAGTACTGTCCTACAGTATGTTTCTCTTTTCTGACATTGATGTGCTGCACTGACAGAGTAATATGTTTCTGGATTTAAGTATGTATTTGGATCTGGTCTCATATTCAGTGGTCCTAATATTGAAAAAGTAGTGTTTTTATTTTTATTTTAACAATATACTGTGCAAATACACTTCCACCTCACAGAGGGGGGGAAAAAGGTAAGTTAAAGTTAAAAATGAGCAATTACTATCCCATTGTGAGATATAAAACACATATTGTGAGAAATATAAATAAATAAGAACCATTCAAATGAAGTATTATATTAAATATAATTAACTGATAATAACTGAACACCAAATGAGCAAATTTGAATGATTTCTAAAGACTCACACTAAAGAACGGCTGCTAAATATTCAGCTTTACCATTAGGAATAAGTAAAAAATGAGCAATTAAAATCACATTGTTGTAAAAATATTACACTTATTATTAAGGAATTTTAGCTCTTGTCAAGCTTTTATTATGAATTTTAGCTGTAGGGAATTCAAATATTAAAATTAGGGTTGATTTGATATGATTAATTGATATTAATCAAAACGTCAGATTTATACTTCATTAACAATCGTCCCTACATTGTAATATCAGTATATCTGTAACAATTTAGTTTATCTTATTTAGGCCAACAAATAGAATAAACCAAATATTACTTTATGCAAATTTATGAGCATAGGTAACAAGATCTAAGCACATTGTTTGATCTGAAAAATTACACAACAGAAAACAGATTTCTTTTGATGAAAGAAACGGGAGTTTATTGCTATTCTATGGTATAATACTAACAGACAAACATACATACATACACACAGGTACACACGTTCTGGCAAGAAGAAAGCAATTTGAAGAAAGTTAAGTTCTAGCCCTTGTGGCTATTTCGTGAACTTCCGCCTACGGAAATTACACAAACAGAGAACTTTTCTATCTTTGCTTTTAAAGATTAATTCAACCAGGCTCAGGAAGAGATGAAAACGTGTTTAGTTACGTGCTTTGAGTTGAGGTCCCAGCAGGTGGTTTCGCTTCTTTCCTGGGTTCAGGGAACTCCGCGGCTGATTGGCTCTTTGCTGTGACGTCTTTCTGACGCGTTTCAAGGAAAGCCCTCCTGTGATTGGCGATCGGTTTCTTGGTGACGTGAAAAGGGCGCGCTTCAAAGTCTTTAGAGTTCTTTAATCAGCTTCAGGCTTGAATGGTCTCTTCAGAAATTACTAAGTATTGCCCGATGTTTCACGCCTGCCGGATGTTAATGGCTGTGAGCGTTTTTGAGCGACTCAGTGAGACGAGGTCAAAGTTTCAAACCAGCGCGCGCAAGCAAGAGAGCGCCAGAACACTGGGTCCGTTTTTAAGATTGACTGGACGTCAGGGCGCTTCGGCGCCTCCTCCACGTAAATGGTCTCCTGTGGGGCGGAGCCCCGCCCCCCCGCACGGCCTCTTTCCTGCATGTATTATCTGCTAATAAAACGTGTCACATGGAGGGAAACATCCTAGCAGATTTCTATAAAGTGTTATAAACATTTCTTATGATGCTAAAGGTTAATTTTCATTCACAACAACTTATTGCTTATAAAATGAGCTTTCCTTAGAATCTAAACAACAAATATATGGCATTCCCCAAAAATATATATCTCAATTTTATATACTACCTGGCTTAAGGCATAGTTTAAACGGTCCTAAATTCTAAATACTCACACTAAGTATGTGAAGCCAAACAATAGCGATCGTGACAATTAAACCTTAAAAGATTACAAAATATCACAGATCCCACTAACATATGTTTATAAATGACGACCTGAGTATAAAATACAACTTAAATATATATATTATCTCTTGGAATATATTGCTGCGACGGCAGCAGCTACGGCTGCGTAATTTTGTGAATACTTTTTTTAAACCTTTGTGTACGTGCGGATATCCACGCATGTTCTGCTGAATGCAGAGGAAGACACAGGGTTACTAAGGCCTTTTTCCAGATGGTTCTGTCCAATTTCAAACCATAAAGATGTCTTTGTTGATACCATCATTGAATTGTGTTTATCCGATGGGTAGTTTATGCGTGAGGGGGTCGTGGTTTTGCGCCCCCCCCTCTGTTTCTGGAATATCTCCAGACGAGCAGTTTCTTTGTTCTTTAGGTGAGTCAGTTATTGCTGTTCTGTACTTGCAAATACAGGACGTGGTTCTATAAATCCGTCAGGGTCTTAGAGTTTCATGTTGATAAAGAGTTTTAGGGCAGGAAATCGGCCATGGTGCTGGTCCTTTGTGACCTTTTAATGACCACAGCGTGGAAGGGAGAGCTCAGTCACTTTCTGTTTTTGGAATGTGCTGTAGTTGGAGTTGTGTCTGTTCACTGAGTCTCTACATTGTGTAATATTAAAACACATTTATAAGAAATATAAAGTCACAATTACATTTTTTTTTCTCTTGAGGCAGAAATTGGCGTCCTTAATAAACATTGTGGTATAAAAAAAATAGAATTTAGATCATTGATCAAATGATCAAACTTTGGTTTTACACAAACTTGTGGAGTTCATGCTGTCATTAATGGAGTTCATACCAAATCCAGCAACTGGTAAATTTTGAAGTTAATTAAAAACTTAATTAAAAACAATTATATAAAAAATTGAAAAACTTAAGTTTTTATTGAAAACTTTTATCATTTAAAAAAAAAAAAAATTAAATTCTAAAAATGCAATATAGAACCCTTTCAAACGTTGCCACCCCACTGTGTCTACTCAGCCACAGCACTCTCTTAATATTCTCATCTGCTTCAGTCATTACAATAACCCATATCAGTGGACCACTAATTCAGATGCATTCTGTGCAATTGGATACGACCAAGCTCTTGTTAAGAATTTTTTTGTCTCTCTCCCATTTATGCAGCGCCTGGAACAGCAGCATTCAGCTTTCCAAAGGGGTCATTCAGACTCCGAGGGTCTTCTACTGCAAAAGCCGGATTAGCTCTGACCTAATGAGTTGTGCAGGGCAGAGAGCTCCCGTCTGCTCCTCTAATCCACAGCCAAGGGAGCTCCTCTGCAACCAGCCCAGTAAGCACCACCCGACGGCAGCGTTAGGCTCTCAAACACAGCTTGAATACCTGTACACCTCATTATATGCCCAGCCTAACGTCTTTGTTTATTTCTGCGAGGCTATTATGGAAAATGCCACTGAAAATGTGTGACATTTACTAAATTTGTTTTCTTCCGCAGTGATACTGTTCGAGCACAAAAGGCTAAAGACAAAGTTTTAAAATAATCCCTCGGAGGAATGTAGCATTGGAGGAGTAATACTTCTGATATCAGCATTTGCATCTCATATGATATGAATACCAAAGAACTTGTAACTGGAGTCGTGTTTGATGCACGATTTGAGCTCTTTTTGGCTAACAAACGTTTGAAAATGCGAGCAGCATTTGATGCCACCGAGAGCAAAGAGGGGCGTTTAGTCCTCAGTAGAGCTGACCTTCTGTACCCTCCACACGCAACAATGCCCTGCCGGGGCACCAACCCCCCAAATACATTAATATGCTTCGTATGGAAACAGAGGCAACCTACAGGGAAGCCATCACACTGTTTTTAAAGAGCAGCAGTACTCTTTGTTTCCAATGCCACGGCAGGATACGGGCTGAGGCCGGGTCACCCCCTGCCTCGCCCTCTGTCCGATACAGTCTGGAGCGCACTACCCATCAACTCTCTGCTTCACCGCACACACAAACATTCTCAAAAAATATCCATCTCTCCTCCTCCCTCATCCCACACATTTCAGTGCAGCATTTGCTTGGGACACAGAGCGGAGACGTGACTGGGTTGTGAATGACGGAGGCGTCCGATGTCCTGAAACTGCCTGAGAAACAAATGATCGACTCGTTTGCCACTATATTGATCACGAGTGTCTGCTCGTCCCTCATTGTAATAAAGAGAAGGGTCAAATGGTTTATTTGTTAATTCGAGGTGACAAGACGAATCATCCTCTGTTGATTTATGAGATGATAATCATTTAAAAAAATCACCCGGCGAGCTCATTGTTTCTGATCATTTTTCCTCATGCAGTAGGCTACGTTCGGCCCGCTCGCTCATTCTATTCTGCTTGAAGCCTGCAAATTGCGTATCTAATTGAGTCCTACTCGGCTTTCCAGACAACAGAGGCTTTATGCAGACAGTCAAGGACCGAGGCTCAAAATGGTGTGAAAATAAGAATAACTAATTTCACTCATCCAGCTTTAGTTAAAAATCCACTCACGCAACAGTGCTTGGTCTCAGTTAAGGGACCATCTGCCATTTTTTACCTTGTCTGAGTCGATTGGTAATTGCATGCTGCTTACGTCTGTCCCTGCACTGCTGGTGACCCCAGCCCCCACCCTAAGCACAGCCTGGACGGTCCCGCGCTGCAGTGATGATGATGGTGATGGTGATGATGATGGCCCACTCCCCTGTGATTAAACTGCCTGAACATCTGCACATGCTCGCAATGTTAACAGCTGTGCCCTGCTCTCCCTTGCACATGGTTCTCCTTCTCCACCCTACAAGGCTGATCGCTGAAAGAGAAAAACTTAAAATTAGTTTTCAATAGCTGAAATAAAGCTGAAACAAAATAAAATAAACAATAGATAATTATAAAAAATTAAAAATAAAATAAAAACAAACCAACAGAAAAAAATAAGTTTAAATTGTAAAAAATAAATTAAGGCTAAAGAAATATTAAATTATTTCAAGACTAAAAAAGTACATAATAATGATTAAAAGTTAAACCAAAATTAATACTGTATATATATATATATATATATATATATATATATATATATATATCTCTGAAAATATAACAATATAAATATGAAA
>JAFVLL020026271.1:0-39719 GCA_021397915.2 Tor tambroides
GATAGACATACTGGAGAAAGAGAGAGAGAGAGAGAGAGAGAGAGAGAGAGAGAGAGAGACGGAGGGAAAGACAGAAATGAGCCCTTCATCTGTCACGGGTCTGATATATAAATATATTGACCCACTGTATTTGTTTTCTTTCTCGCCTTCGGCCTCTTATGGTCCATATTAGCCCATCCGTCTCGCTTTTTGGTTTTCTTTCTCTTTCTTACTCTTCTGTTCTAATCTAACTGTGCTGAGTATTGGTTTATGGAATTATCAGTTTATATTTTTTCATTTTAACCCTTGACCTTTCACAGGCTGAGAGGTTCTTCCTTACTCTATTTTTTCCTCTTTTTTTCTCTCTCACATGTGAAAATATTTGTCTCACACACACACACACACACACATATATATATATATATATATACATATGAGACAAATATATACAGTATATATATATATATATATACATATGTGAGACAAATATTTTCACGTGATATATATATATATATATATAATTTTTTTTTTACTTTAATGATAATAAATTATTTTTATATTTATTATCATTTATTTTATTTTATTTTTTATTTTATTTTATTTTATTTTTTTAAATTCTTTTCAGTAAGAAATAAGTTGAGGAACATACAGAAACAGATATTTACTTCTAAAACAAGCAAGTTATTTAGGGAAAGAAAGAAAGAAAACTTTTTTTATTTGATTTGTTTACAAAAATCTTTTTTAAAAAATAAAAGATTAATTTTAGGTTTAGGTTTGGTGTACAATAATACTCTGATCTGAATAGGTATATTGGTTTGATCTTTTCCTATAAGTTGCTTATAAGCCCATAACGTGTGACATTTTCATGCTGGAAGCAGTCTGTCAGCATCATCTTGTGAATTACATCTATGTGCATGTATTACTGAAAGATGTACTATCAAAATTAGCATAAACACACAGAAGAAAGTTCTCATTTAAATATGCCATCCTCATGCATATTTGAATAGATCCTCAAGCACCTCTTAGTTTCTTTCTTACGAGTGTGAATTCAGGCGACTGCGGCGTATTGGAGCCGGAATGGCCTCGTCTGCATATGACTCCAACTGTAGAATGGAAAGCCGGCGTGCCAGGATTCAAGCTTCAGTGCTTCTTGTTCATTTCTCAGTGATGGCTCAGCAGTGATGACATTGCTTGCTTCGTCATTGCTGAAGATCTCATCCAGCACATTATTGTGAAAGCCCTGAGGAACAGATGAGAACCTGGAGTCATAATCAGTGCAATGGACACAGATCATCATTATGGCTCTTCTAATGTTTCGCCTCAGCTTTCGTGTCTGATAGATTGGAGGCACATACTCTGAAAATGTGAAAAAGAGAAGATAATGCCTGCTTGTGCTTACAGTTAGAGGACGTCTGTGTTTATGTGTCCGCTGGTAAATTATTTACCATCCCATCACATGCTGTTCTTTTGAATTGTGGTGTCTTTTCAAAACACTGTAGCAGGGCTCTCAAATTAACTGGAAGCCAGTTACACAGTTACAAGAATACAACTATTTAATTTTACCTAGCCTATAGGATTGCACTGATTTTAAACATCTTACTGATACTGATAATTATTTTCATTGTATGGCCAATACAAGGCACATATTAAAATATATTATATTTAATTATATTTTATAAAGCTAAAATTGATCAAATAATGAACTTAACTAATTAAAGAAACTTAACTTAAAGAAACAGTACTCTTCAAGAGACAATTCTCTTAAAGCATTATATATTTGGCATAACTGTTGCTTCTCATTTAAGTTATTCATAGATGATTGCAAATTAAATCTTAAAATAGAAGGAAACAAGCATCCACAAATAAACATCCAGTATTGGCCAATAACTATCCAACTGTAGTGCATTAAGTGGTGCTCTTTATATACCATAGGGTGCACTGAAGAAGGGAGCGATTTGGGAAACAGCAATGGTGTTGTCTGTTGTCTTTGTTTACATTGTGCTGTAGGCCAGTAATAATCCACGTGTGGGGAAAAATTATATGTATTAGGCTGCTATATAAAAGGTAGTTCGCCCCAAAATGAAAAATCTGTCATCATTCTGTTTTTGCATCTCCTTCCATCCTATATAACTTTCTTTCTTCTGTGAAGAATGAACTTTTGTGTATATTTTGAAAAATTGTATCTGCTCATTCAGTGAAAATCAGTGGTGTCCAAAAACAACACTGTGTACCCCATTAACTTTCATTTTATGGACAAAAAAACACAGAAATTTCTTAGTTTGTGTTCCTTAGAAGAAAAGAAGTTTTGGAACAACATGAGGGTGAGTAAATGATGCCAGAATTGTCATTTTTGGGTGAACTATCCCCTTAAAGGTATAATCCACCCAAAAATTACAATTCTGTCATCATTTACTGTTGCTAACCAAATATTTTCAGTTCCCTTCGACTTTCATTATATGGGAAAAAATACAATGAAAATCAATGGGAATCAAACTGTTTGGTTACCAGCATTCTTCAAAATATCTTCATTTGAGTTCAAAGAAAGTCATACAGGTTTGGAACGACACAAGGGTGAGTAAATGATGACAGAATTTTTTTGGGAGAACTATCCCTTTAAGAGAACTGCAGGATAACATTAAAGGCCAAACCAAATTGTGCCAAAGAGGTGACTCACCCATGGGCCATAAAAGATGGCTGAGAAAGGAAATAGGAAGAGAACCTGACCTTGTTGCAGCTCACTGTCTCCTTTCTTTCACCCACTATAAGTGAGAGTCGTCCTCTGCTGCACCAAATCTATTCATGATAGATTGCAGTCTGGAATTATTTACGACAAAGGAAGTTTGGACGTTTGGAGAGAATCTGTCCTCCAGACACCCACATACCCATCCTCACTTTAACACAAAGGGCAGGTTTCCACCTCAGGAGATGAAGTTTGAAATGACCTCCGGACACACATCAACAGCTGCCCCGCTTTTCCAGCCTATGTACACACAAAGACACACTCGTTCTTTCTCTGAAAGGGAACTGTATTGTTAGGGGAGCTATTCTAATTAGAGTTAATTACCGCAGACTCTCTCCTCTCTGTGGTAAAGTGAGCATTCTGTCATACGATGGTAATGGAGACGGAAATAGAAACCGTCGACTGGGAGAAAGAATGTTTGAAGGGGATTTAGATAGTGAGAGTTTGTGTGTGAGTTCCTGTGATGTTGTGTCTCAGGTACAGGGTCTCGTTTTACCACATCATGATTAGTAGAATCATTATCTGTCACTTTGATGGACTGGTTTGTACATTTTCTGTCATGATCTATTTTTATGCATCAGTAAATCGTTGTAATGCTTGACGTTTTTAATGTGACTTTTGATATCAAGATCTCTTTTCCTTTTTCCAAAGTTTTTGATATTTTCTGTTTATTTCCTCTACAACTCTTTACCTACCGGTTCCTTGCTCAATACTATGTTATGACCTCTAAACACTTTTACCACGATTTGTTTTTCTCTTTCACATTTGCATCACAAAATCAGCGCCAAATGTATGGCTTTTCTAAACTTGCTCAGTAGCTCACCTGGTACAGCACTGCAGTGGACTTGTCGAAGCAAACTAAAATGGCAAATGCATTTTTATCTTACATTTTCTCTGCCTGCATTAAGTGTTGGTGGTACATTATTATTAAATGTGATAGAGCTTTAACCTTTTGGCTGACAACTACTCACCAGAAAACCAGCTTAATAAAACAATGCCAGATTCACGTGAATTTGTTTTTGGATGCGCTTTTAGCTTGTTCAGTTTTCCACCTACTGGACATTTAACAAAATGTGCAACAAACAATGTATGGCAACGACACTATAAAACTATAATCCCTATTTTAACTGTGAGAATGTTCACAAGCCGCAATGGACTAGATACCATTTTTTTTATTTGTCAATATGATGGAAAGCATGTTTTTCAAATTCAATAAATGACTGAAAATTGGACATCAGCTTTGCTGGATTTCCTACAAATCAGGCTTTGCGACAGACAGAGGGAGGGACGGACGGAGATAGAAAGCGGCCAAGAGAAGGAGGGAGCTGATGAGAGAGAAACAGATTGAGGGAGGCTGGGAGAGATGAAGGGGTCAGTCCAAGGAGATAAGGAGGGAGTTAAATGAGAAATGCACAGAAGAGAAACAGATATTTTACATATGGCCCAGTGACAGCTCAGAGGGAGGGAGAGAAAGAAAGGACAAAATGAAAAAAAATAACTGCAAAGATATAAAAAAAGTTAAATATAAAAGAGAGAATTGAGCAAACAAGGATACAGCAAAGGTACAGACTGCATAAAAAGGAAAAGGATTTATATGACTCTTACAAAGAGCACAGTGCTACAGTGACTGTATCAGGCGCCCTGTAAAGAATATGTTCTCTGGTAACCTAGAAATTGAGCTTTATGTGGTAAAATGTAAAAGAATTTATTTTAGTGAAGTCAAAAATATTATTGAATCTGCCTAAATACAATAGGTTACCCCAACTAATGTCATTTTTAACGGTTATACTGTTATACTGATTTACTGTTATACTGAATTGTTCATGTACCATGGTATTTAGTAGTAGTAGTAGTTAGCAGTAGGGATACTAGTGTTTAGTAGAAAGACTGAATTTTTTCTTGTAATCTTTCTTTTATTTGCATCTTTGAAAAAGCATTTTTAATGAGTATAATAGAGGTTATTACACTATCTGTACATGGAGGTGAAGGGGTTTGTTTGTTGTTTAAAATTTATTATTATTTTTATTATTATAGAATCTGTGTCTAAAATAAAAATAGCATGTCTAAATACATGAAAATAAATATAAAATCAATTGTTTTGAATGCTACAAGTAAATTTAAAAAGATATTTTTAAATAAATGAAAAATAGATATTTATTTTGAAATCTGTTAAAGTTACTTTAACAGAATTATACAGAAAAAGTCATTTAAGTGTAAAAAAAACAAAAACAAGAAAATGAGCATGCATATTAATATTAAATGCATTCCTTTAAAGTAGTTCATATAGTAGTATGATGGTTTTTTGTAAGTGGATATAAATTGAGTGGTGAGACTGATGAAGGAAAGTGTCATTATGAGGGATGGGGAAAGATGAGTATGATTTATACTGGAGGAGTGAAAACAAAATGACACATTCGTTGGAACACAGGGGAAAAAAATGAATAGAAGCTACGACATCTATGTGTGTGTTTATTTGTGTGTGCTGTTTGTGAACTCTACCATACAGTCATATCTCACCTCCAGCATGAGTGAATGACTTTCTCTCTCTTTTGCAGTCTCTTTATTGCATCTTTGTAACATTGTGTTATCTCTGTAACCTTGTAATAAGGTGAAGCTTCTCATATTTTCATTCCGTGTCCCCCATTATCTCTCAATATTTCCTTCCTTTCTCTGTTTTGTCTTTATTTTTCTCCTTTGTGGCAAAATCAGCTCTTCATTAGTGTTTCTGAATCACTTCTTTATCTCTAGCACATCTATTTCCTTCTCTCGTTCTCTCTCCTCTGTGTTACAACAGATACGCTCAGTTGGCTTTGCTTTACACGTTACCATAAGGAATGTGAACTTGTTCGAGTTGTACATGGAGAGGATGGGTTTTTTGTTGTTGTTGAATGGAGTGGACTACAAAGGGGCTCTGGAAAGTGTCTCTCTCTCCCTCACTCTCTCTTGTTCTCTGATATTAAATTTTCATCCCCTGTAGCTGAGAAAGAGGAAGGCTGCCCACTGACAGTGGAAAGTGAGGAAAATAAATAGAGAGGGAACTGTTTGTGCGTATGCGTACGGTTTCAGTATTTTGTATGAATAAGCTCTTTTTCTGTATTTTAGACCTCATTATCTACATTAGTCATAAATCATACTTGAGTTACAGATGTAATAAACCTCTGCTAATAAATTTCTTATGTAAAAAAAGAAAATCTATTGCCTTAACATAATGTACATTCTCCAATAAGAATCGGATTATGGCTTTCATCAGACTTTGAAGAGGATATTGGTATGCTGATGTGGATTTTTAAGAGAAAACGGAGACAATTGGACTTGCTAACATAAGTTAGATAGCAGTCAGTTAACTTTTAATTTATAAATATACAATTGTGTCTGAATTCAAATGAAACCTAATTCATCTGTTCTCAGATCATGATCTGGAAATCAAAATTAATAATATTTCTGATCAAACTGTCATTTTGCTCCCTGTCACCTCTCATTTCCATCTGTTCCAAATATAATTTTTTATGGAAAAATTTAATTATGGTGTGATGGTAAGGCAGACAGAATCTTTTTACAAAAAAATAGGCATACAACTGAAATCATAATAATAATAAAATAATAATAATTATATATATATATATATATATATACAGTGGATATAAAAAGTCTACAAACCCCTGTTAAAATGCCAGGTTTCTGTGATGTAAAAAAATGAGACCAAGATAAATTGTTTCAGAACTTTTTCCACCTTTAATGTAAACTATAACCTGTACAACTAAATTAAAAAACAAACTGAAATCTTTTAGGAAAGGCGGAGTAAAAATAAAAAACTAAAATAATGTGGTTGCATAAGTGTGCACACCCTCTTATAACTAAGGATGTGGCTGTGTCCAGAATTAAACAATCACATTCAAACTCATGTTAAATAGGAGTCAGTACACACCTGCCATCATTTAAAGTGCCTTTGATTAAACCCAAATAAAGTTTAGCTGTTCTAGTAGGCTTTTGCTGACATTTTCTTAGTCGCATCTTTCAGCAAAAGCCATGGTCTGTAGAGAGCTTCCAAAGCAATTAGAGGGATCTCATTGTTAAAAGGTATCAGTCAGGAGAAGTGTACAAAAGCATTTCCAAGGCATTAGATATACCATGGAACACAGTGAAGAAAATATGGCACAACAGTGATATTACCAAGCACTGGACGTCCCTCCAAAATTGATGAAAAGATGAGAAGACAACTGGTCAGGGAGGCTGTCAAGAGGCCTACAGCAACATTAAAGGAGCTGCAGGAATTTCTGGCAAGCACTGGCTGTGTAGTACATGTGACAACAGTCTCTCATGTTCTTCATACAGTATGTCCGGGCTATGGAATAGGGTGGCAAGAAAAAAATCCAAGCCCGGCTAAATTTTGAAAAAACACATTATAAGTCTCCCAAAAGCATGTGGGAAAATGTGTTATGGTCTGATGAAACCAAGGTTGAACTTTTTGGTCATAATTCCAAAAGGTATGTTTGGCACAAAAACAACACTGCACATCACCAAAGGAACACCATACCCACAGTGAAGCATGGTGGTGGCAGCATCATGCTTTGGGGCTGTTTTTCTTCAGCTGGAACTGGGGCCTTAGTCAAGGTGGAGGGAATCATGAACAGTTCCAAATACCAGTCAATACTGGCACAAAACCTTCAGGCTTCTGCTAGAAAGCTGAAGATGAAGAGGAACTTCATCTTTCAGCAAGACAACAACCCAAAGCATACATCCAAATCAACAAAAGAATGGCTTCACCAGAAGATGATAAAGTTTTGGAATGGCCCAGTCAGAGCCCAGACCTGAATCCGATTGAAAAGCTGTGGGGTGATTTGAAGAGGGCTGGAGATGCCCTCGAGATGCACAGGAGATGCCCTCGCAATCTGACAGATTGGGAGCATTTTTGCAAAGAAGAATGGGTAAATATTGTAAAGTCAAGATATGTCATGCTGATAGACTCATACTCAAAAAGACAGAGTGGTGTAATAAAATCAAAAGGTGCTTCAACAAAGTATTAGTTTAAGGACACAATAATGCAAACACATTATTTTATTTTATTTTTTTAATTTTTACTCCACCTTTCCTAAAAGATTTCAGTTTGTTTTTTAATTTAGTTGTACAGGTTATAGTTTACATTAAAGGTGGAAAAAGTTCTGAAATTATTTATCTTGGTCTTATTTTTTTACATCACAGAAACCTGGCATTTTAACAGGGGTGTGTAGACTTTTTATATCCACTGTATATATATATATATATATATATATATATATATATAAATGAACATAATGTTATAAATTGCTAAGATCATTTAGCAAAAAGATTTTCACTCTGGAACAGTTAGGGATTGCTCCTATTTTTAATTTATATTCTGCAAAAAAAAAAAAAAAAAGGTAGTGTTATTTTACAGCATTAAATTAAAAAATATTGTTAATACTTGTTAATATTAATGTTTATTATTAAATAAACTGAAACAACAGTAACAATTATTGTTGCTCTTTTAATAATATATATATATATATATATATATATATATATATATATATAAATAAAGGAATCATGTACCATCATTTAAAAATAGCTTTTCACTTTGGAATGATTGACAGGGTTCGTTCCCATTTTTTAATCATTATTTTGCTTAAAAATAATTCTAGTAATACTATTAAAAATAATACAGTAAATATAAAAAAAAACAGAAATAATTGAAGAACCACCTATATATATGAGTACACACATAGAGAGAATGATAGACAGATGTCACCATCATCTGTAGTGGCGTATTGACATGGTATGGCAACAGTAATCATAACAGGAAAAGGAAAAAGCAAAAAGAAGTGAGTGAGAGTAAAGGAGGGAGAATGAGTTTAGAGAAAGAGAATGACAGAGAGCAGAGAGATGTCTGAAAGAGTGCCCAAAAAAAAAAAAAAAATGAACCCAAGACAGATGGAGGATGGAGATACAGAGACAGACAGATGTGGAAATGAGAGCAAAAAGTGACAGAGTAAAAGAAAACTAGTGAAAAGGGAAGCAAAAAGACCCTAATCAAAAAACAGCTGAAACCAGTCTAAGCTGGTTTAGGCTTGTCAGTCTGCCCGTTTTAGAGAGGTTTTGGACTGGGAGACCTTCACAAACCAGACACTACCAGAAAGTCAGCTTAGACTGGTTTAAGCTGGTTTTTTTAGCAGGGGGAAGAAAGAAAAAGAAGTAAAGAGAGGTCAAAGAAACAAAGGAGTGTTGTTCACCTGCGTTTTTTTTTTTTGACAAAATGATGTTCCGTTTGGTGGGCGAAAGACATTAAAATATTTATCAGAGAGGCATACACAAACAAACATACTGTCTTTCCCTCCTCATTTTGTCTTGCCGCACACTTTCACATCTTTCAACGAGAGGATATAGCAACATTAGACGTGTGGGAGAAGACAGAGGCCAGCGAGGTTAATGGAAACACACACACACACTTACAGCGGAGTCCTATGTGCCATTTACTCCGGCTCACGTGTCTCTGGGACTCTGACTTACTGAACCCACAGATCACACATTTCTCCCTGCACATCTTTTTCAGCTCGGAGCCGCTCATGGACCGAGACCCGACTGTGTAAATAGTGTTAGTGCGAGTGTAAATGCAGTTTAATGACGGCCCTGCATCTGTGTGTGTGGGTAAGTGGGTGGGCTCGGGTTCTGTGAGAGCACTTTTAGAGTGAGTACTTGAGACCATTACACTGCTCCAATCTGCTCCTTTCTTAACCGCTGTATTGATTCTCCATAAGAGCCTCCAAACTACCAATATCCAGGGCTGTAAACATGCCACACGGCGGGAGCGCGTGTGTGCGTACATGTGATGAGGTAGGGGGTTTGGTTTGGATCGATGTGAGGGTCAGAGGTTAATGTTTTGAAACTACAGCTCGATAAAGGTGTGCTGCTTTGTCGTTTTTAGCGGATTGAGAGCGTAGGAGATTAACTGAAACTGTGAAGTTCAAGTGTCTTTATTTACTCTGCCTTTTCATTTGTTTTGTCCTCCAGCGCCTGATTCTTTAGAAAAGAGTCATTTAATTAAATTAATCCACATTTAAGTCTTTTTGTATATTATCTCCAATACCTCAAATGGCTCTTTCTCTCTAAGGCCAGAAACAGGCTTGACTCAAGTAAGCAAATGTGTGCTCTGTGGCTGTAACAAACCCTAGGAAGGTGATAGAGTTGCCTCCAAATATTTGTGCCATTAAAGCAGATGTTTTTGTTAAAGAAAAAAAAACACCTTTAAACATGTCAACCGTTTGTCTAACTTGCTCAGCAAAATGAAACCCAAAGAGATCTGAAAATAGATGACAGTTTAAATTCTCTTATGCAAACTTTGGTCCAAGACCCAGGGTTATTATTGTTAACTAATACTAAAACGTAGAGCCAGATTTACTAACAGCTTGCGCCAGCGCAAACTGTCGTTTGGCGTTAAAATAGTACTGTCAGGATTTACTAAAGACGTGCAATGAAGAATTAGCACTGAAAAAGTGTGGACAGTTATTTTTGTGCCTGACCTTATTGAATATGCGTTTGTAGGAGTTTCCCTTTCAGACGCAAAATTTATGGGAGGAGAGTATTAAAATGAATCACGCAATGCGGTTTACTAACTTTTGTGCTCGTCAAATTACTGGTATTTGCGCCATTATTTAATGCCCAAAAAATGCAGGCAGTAATTTGCGCTGCTCTTGGTAGATTGCGCTGGTCATTATGGAAATGATCTGGCTGCGTCTGTGTTCTTTAATGTGCGCATTGTCAGTAAATCACCCGCAGAATTTTCCCCTCCCATTGGTGCTTTTATGGAATTGCGCTCTAACGTTAATTTGCCCTGTTTAGTAAATCTGGCCCTTAATCTATAAAAACATTTACATGAAGTGAAATAAAATATTTAAAAAGGAATCTTATTTCAGCTAGAAATATTTCAGATTTTAGTTTAGCTTAAGTTGAAGTACTAAAATAGCTAAATAACTAAAACTAAAACTAAAAACTAAACTGGTAAAGTTATCTATAAAACTTCTTTGGAAAAATATTGTAAAAGCACTAATAATAAATACGTATATACGTATAATAATGTAAATAACGTATAATTTTATTATAAATTTAAGTTTAATTGAAAATTCTTTTTCAAAATTCCTCTTAATGTGGGTAGAAAAATTATATTTTCTAGATAATATATTTAATAATTTGCTTTGGATTCAGTATAGTAGCAATATATATACCAATTATTTCATTTTAATTATTAAACTTTTTCCACATTTCATGAGAAAGTATTTATACATGAAAATATGCTTATATATTTATATTTTAGGAATGGTGGCCCTTGCAAGAAAAGAAAATGCAGTCCACACTAATTTAAAAACTTGCTTACTTGCAACAAGAATAAACATATTTTGAGTCGACCACAATGTTTTTTTCAGTGAATTTTTGGCTGACAAGATTAATTATTAATTCTAATGTGAAGAGATTCATTAAATTTTATATACGTAATATTAGTCTTTTTTTAAGGATTAGGCCTACTTAATTTAATCACACAAAAGTAAACAGATGTGTTGAACAGCTTTATTTCCAATGTTAAATGTGACCCACATTAAATAATTTGGAAATAAAGTTGTTGAACTCATTTGTTTGTTGAAGCGAAACCAGTAGGGACTCACTGGTGTAGAATATGTTTAGGACTTAAGCCTGATGGACGTATCCTCTCTCTCTTTAGTTCAGCGTCCTGTTTCACCTTCTCTTAGTCTCTCTGTCCCAGTTTCTCACTTCTGTTCCTGTCGTTCATTTCTTCATTTGCATTTCTCCTCTTCCTTATCCCTTCATTCCTCCCCTTCACTTCCCTGAATGTGTCCATCCATCTCTGTCGTTCATCATCCATCTCCTTGAGACACGCACGCACACACACAGTCGGTGCTAATTCAATTTTAATTCATGACACATGCTTTTAGAATGGAACCCCCAGCTCAGACCACTGCTTCCCTCTCTCTCTCTATGTGTGTGTGTGTGTGTGTGTGTGTCCCTCTTTCCTTTCTGTCTGTCTGACAGATTGTTTTAGAGATCCATTTAAAGCTCCAGACTACTAGGGCAAAAAACAAACAAAGGATTAGAGTGAAAATGTTTCTGTTCAAAGGTTGCTCTTTCATAGCTCAGGAGACATAAATACTGTATGTTTCATTTAAAGCCATAGTTCACCTAAAAATACAAATTCTGTCATCATTTACTCACACTCACATCATTCCATGTCAATGCAGTGGAAGTTAATGGGGTCCAAAGTTGCCTGAAACTAAAAGAACCACAAATGAAAACTGTTGACAGAGTATAGAGCTATAAAACTAAGTGAAATTAATACAGATAGAGCTCACATGATTTGTTTTAGAAAGAATTTGATGAGAAATGTTTGAATTCCTATTTAAATCTTTGACGTTTTGTTGCGGATCTGAGGATATTGGCAAATCTAAGTACAGTTTGGAACATTAAGATCTCTTCTGAAACACTGAAGGAGAAATGTTTTTTTCTGGAGAAAGATCTGAAAAGTTCCATTTGTCTGGTGTCTAGAAGAAACAACTGAGTTATTATATCTTCCTTTGTGGTTATTCTTTGCTTTGGGGATGGAACATGCAAAGATAGAGGCAAAATGGTAGGATTTGATAGAAGTGAAGGTTAGATATAGTTTTTGATCAATATATTTGACACATGTCTTCTTTATCTTGCCACCATGTCACTCTGGTCAGATGTACACTATATAAAAATATCATGTATCTGAAAATCAAGAATAAAGCACAAGTAAAAAAAAAAAAAAAAAAAAAAATCTGATAGAGAAACTGACATTTTTAAAGGTTCTGTAGAAACCTATCAAAACCTTTAAAAACATTCATGTTAACAATGAGCTCCAAGGTTATTAATCAAAGGTATATGTGCTTCTGTTGAAGCCATCAGTCAGCGTGGTTTCAACTTCATTAAAAAAATACAAAAATAATTGCAAAATTTCAGGTGAAGAGCCACCAATCCAGATAATCACAACAGAACAAACCAAGGCGAAAAACCTTGAAAAAGTGACTGTCCCACTCACATGAAGCAGTGCTTATGATGCAATTGAACTGGTCTCCATCCACTTTTTTGATAAAAACACAGTAAAAATAGTGATATTGTGAAATATTACAATTTAAAATAACTGTTTTCTGTTTTACTATTTTTTAAAATTTTATTGGATGGCAAATCTGAAATTCAGCTGTCATTACTCCAGTCTTCAGTGTCACATGATCCTTCTAAAATCATTCTAATTAATCTGGTGCACAGGAGGCATTTTTATACAAATTTGGCTAGTACTTAATATATAAAAATATATATTTTACACATAAACAATGAATTTAAAATCAATACTTTTATATTATGCCATCATTTTTGGGTCATGTCTTTATGCTTCACTCATTCCTTCTAAAAAAGACATTTTTCCCAGTTTTATTTACATTTCAGCTTTGAACCAAAGGTTATGTTGTTGTGATTCATCTCAAAGCTGGGTGGTTTTGTTCATAGCCTAGAAATCTTTATTGAAGCATTTTATAAAATCCCTGTGGAGAAAATCAATGGGAAAACACTTCCTGAACCAAGGCTGCTGACAAAATGGGTGGTTACTGTTGTGCTCAATATGGTCAACAGAGCTTAATCAACACATTTAAGACAGCCTCATAAAGCAGGACAACGACTAGTGGCCATAACAACACACATGACACATAATCAACAGGCTTTGGCAAAATGTCAAGCATGCATAATCCCAAAGTTACACAATTCAAAACTGCTCCCAGCTGATATAATAACATATATAATAACAAACAAGAATAAACAGAGACGTGCCCACACAAACAAAAAAACAAGGCCCAACAGACACATACATTCTCTCTCTTCATTGCTCAGAGGGGAGCTGTGTTCTGTAAACTTACTTGAACTTGCAATAAAGAGAGTGAGGGAGTGAAGGAAAGATGCAGAGAAGAGCAAGAGAGCTATATCCTCATTGTTGTTCAGGAGAAAGGGGGTAATAAACAGTAAAGCGAGGACCAGAGTGTGTGTGTGTGTGTGTGTGTGTGAGGCCGGTTCATCGGTCTCAGTGTAGAGGTGACTGAGAAGAAAATCGAAAATGGCTAGACTGAACTGATATATTGAAAAAGATGAAATATTGTGTCTATTGAAAATCATATCTGCACCCTCTGTTTAATAAACAGAGTCTCCCGGGTTGACTTTAAACTTCACGTACTATCGACCAACGTCAGAAAGTGGCACTTTGTGTGTGTGTGTGTGTGTGTGTGTGTGTGTGTGTGTGTGTGTGAGTGAGTGTAAATTTATCTGTTGGATTAGTACAGTTCAAAAGGCTAAAACTCGCCATCAGGCCTGTGACATTGAGCGACTGCGCCGATACAGAGTGAGAGAAGAGAAAGGAGAACAGCGGAAAGGAGTGAGATGTAGAGAATGAGCCGCAGAGAGGAGTTAAAGCAGGAGAGAGCGAGAGATTGGTTGGTTTCTAATTGCCTGTGGCAAATGGGCTTTGAAACGAGGGGAAGTGAGTGGAGGTGTGTGTGATTTACGCTCACACACACTCTGCTGATGTGAGGGGAGAGCGGTGATGAGGTCGGCCTTGAGAGCAGGTAACAGCGGCTGAACTCTCCCCCCACCGACACATATCAGTTCCTTAGCAGATTTAAAACCAAACACACACTCATCCTCTCTCTCGACAGAAACACTGATTCCGAGAAAGTTTGATTGATTAAAAAACCTGTTCTGAACCCAGTGAATAGTAAACGTCTGTTTGGCTGCAAAGAGTGGAATTGCGGATTAAATTTATTGGGGTGGCATTTGGGACGTTTGCAGTCGCACGCATGTGTGTGAGCCGGCGCCAGCGGCTCTATGATGCCTCTGAATTTAATAACCTTTCAATAATTTACCGCTGTTGAGGAGGAAAGAAAGGATGAGTGAAGAGAAAAACAGAGAGGGGGGGAACAAAATGAGTAGAGGGATTGACCAAATAATTAGATGGGAGACAAAATGGAGATGCATGGAGCTCTAAATACTATCAGGGGAATCAAGCACCTGTTTTTTGAGGGTGCACTAATGGCAGTCTTGGCTATAGTGCCAGTCATGGAATAAAGAATAATTAAAATGTTTAAATGATAATGTAAAATAAACCAGTATTTTCAGTGTTGCTTTCTGTAAGTTATATTGTTACTCCAGTAGGTGGTGACAAGTGACTGTCTTTATGAGTGAGTCATTGAATTATTTACTCAAGCAGTTGGTTCAAAACACTAATTCATTCAGGAGCGTAACAAGTGAGTGAGTCATTGAATCATTTGCTCTAGTGATTCATTCAGAAACAGTGATTTATTCAGGAATGTAACAAGAGATTGAGCCATTGAATCATTTACTCAAGTGATTCATTCAGAAACACTGATTTATTCAGGAATGTGAGTTACTGAATCATTTACTCAGGTGAGTCATTCAGAAACACTGATTTATTCAGGAATGTAATAAGTGAGTGAGTCATTCAATCATTTACTCAAGTGATTCATTCAGAAACACTGGTTTATTCAGGAATGTAACAAGTGAGTGAGTTATTGAATCATTTGCTCAGGTGAGTCATTCAGAAACACTGATTCATTCAGGAATGTAACAAGTGAGTGAGTTATTGAATCATTTACTCAAGTGATCCATTCAGGAATGCAACATGTGGGTGAGTTATTGAATCATTTACTCAAGTGATTCATTCAGAAACACTGGTTTATTCAGGAATGTAACAAGTGAGTGAGTTATTGAATCATTTGGTCAGGTGAGTCATTCAGAAACACTGATTCATTCAGGAATGTAACAAGTGAGTGAGTTATTGAATCATTTACTCAAGTGATTCATTCAGAAACTGATTCATTCAGAATTGTGAAAAGTAAATGTGTTACTGAATCATTCAAGCTGTTGGTTATAAAATATTGATTTATTCAAGATTGTAACAAGTTAGTGAGTCATTAATGCATTTACTTAATTGAAAAATGATTCATTCAAAAACAGATCCATTCAGGATTGTAAAAAGAGAGTGAGTCATTGAATCATTAAACCGATTGGTTCAAAATACTGATTCATTTAGGAACGAAACACTACTTTGTGTTGCTCAGAGACATGAAATGGTTTGACTTAATTTGGAACTATTTTCATTCACAAAGTGAAATTAAACAAGGCAAATTCCAAAATTATATTGAAAATTTAAGATACTTATTATGAACTTCTTGTTCACTGAACTATTACATATAAACATACTGTTGGTGTGAATATCAGTGCAGCTGTGATTACCTGCAGACAAATCACATGATATTCAGAGCAACAGCACTCTTGCTCATGTGGTACTTCTTAACTGACTCGATGCAGAGGTCTGTATGTTAACTAAACACTTACTTTTAGTCCAGAATCATCAGTGGATCTGCAGGTGTCCTTTACAGAACGCAGCGTGTGTGTGGATGTGTGTGCTTGTGTGTGTTAACGCGCCCCTCACATGTGTTTTGTCAACTGTTCACAGGACAGATGCTCTCCTTTAATTAAACGGATTGAGGGGGTTAATTAGAAGAACAGAAAAGAACATCGAGGGAAGAGAAGAGAGCTGCTGTTTCTCCTGTGGTGCTGATTCAGCTCTGCCATCTCTCTCTCTCGCTCATTACAGATATGCTCTGTAGGCACAATCATTCTGCACATATGTAACTATGAGAAATGTGCATCTTACTCACGTTCTACATGGACAGGATGAGGATTTTAATTAACATGTGTCCTAAAACAAGAAATGGACTCTAATAATGGGATTTCTTGGTGTATTTGCAACATTTGATTAATGAAGCGAACTAAAACGCTTATATGGGCAGTTGTGTTTCAGATAGTATTATTGCTTTTCTTGGCCTTTGTTCTCTTGTAGAAGCTTGGTCTCTGTCTCTCTCTCTCTCGTAGTGACATTGATCCACTGAGTCTTGATCTTGCTCTAACCTGCTGTCCCAAAATCCCTTGCTGCCCAGCTCAGCATCTTCCATCCTGGACCCACACAGTCTGTCCATACATAAAATCACATGAATCTTGTATGTATGTATTTGTGCCTTCAGATATTAGCTAAACAGTTCCAATGATTTGCTCTTGTAGACAGAGAGTTAACTAGGCCTACTCTGAGCTGAGGAGGAAATGTGCGGCAATCTTTTTTAAATAGCTACTCAGGATCATTTTTAACGATTTTAAATCTCCTACAGTGGGTTACGTTTCCTCTCTTCATCGCCCCCTAGTGGACATAAGCACAACTGCAGATTGACTTCCATCAGTCTTCCTCCTCTGATTGTCCTGTCAGCATCCATGCACTCCTGGAAGTTTGTAATGAATGAGAAAAAAAGTTTTTTTGTGCACTTTAAAAGGCTTCTTTTGTGTGCTTTTTCCTTGAAATACAAATAGTAGGTTTAGGAAGGAAATCTGAAAGGTCTGCTTCATTTGTGTGGTCACAAAAATGGTGCCTGCACACATACACAGGCAGTTAAATATTTATTTCTTGTTCTATAATCTGTCTGGCTTCTCCTGTCAGTCACTGTTTCTCTTCTTCTGTTCTTATAAAAATAAAATAAAACTACAACCACACTGGCAAAGGTCGAGGGTAGAAGGGTAGATTTTAATTGAAAGATAAAACCTTTTGAAGACTGATATTTATTTTTCATAAATTTTAGATCAGGGCAAGTTTTCATGTCTTTTAAATGTTAACCATTTATTTATTTATTTATTTGCAAAACAATGATTATGGTAACATATTTTACATTTCTTTTTACATTTTTGCTATTTTCATGAATTGTTTTGTGTTTTACACGTGTTTTAATATATACATTTTGCTCAAAAGCCTAGTAATAGTAATAATAATAATAATCATAATGATATAATGACTCTGTAAGCTTCTGGCACTGTTTGCAGAAGTTCCCATGTGTAAAACTGATGCTGTCACACTTTTTACTCATTTTTGAATAGGTTTATTTTTGAAAGTGAATTTCTGTGTAGGCACGAACCTTAAAGTCTTGATTTTGAGTGTTTCCAATATTATTTGGTGAGGGAAGAAAACTAAATGGTTAATAATTTTAGCCTGTCACTTATTAAATAGGTTACCATATTTTTGGAATTAAAAAAAAGGCTTTTATTTTTATGTATTTATTTATTTATTTATTTGTTTGTTTACTTAATTTAATTTAATTTAATTGATATATTTTACTTTTTCCAAATGTACGTGTACGTGTGTAGAGGGGTGTGGCGTGAGCAAACATTTGCGCTCACTCACCATATTATCATTTAAAAGTCAGAAGTAAGACGGAGGAACTGAGTGAGAGGAGTGTGTGAGTGAGTGGGGATCAGAAACGAAGGGGGAGAGGCGTTAATGCAGCGTTTTTGATCTTCATTTAATAATTGAATAATAATCTCCCAGGAGAAGTGACCTAGAACTGAAGAAAAGAAATTGATATTCATTTGGCATCTAAATACTGACACCTGCTGGTCAGTCGTTATTATTGCACCCTCCCATTAGGAGAACCCGCTGAGTTTCACTCTATCCTCTCGGTGTCTACTGCTGTGTGACATTGACAAACGAGTGCAGTGAAGAAGGGACCGCGGCTGGGGTTTGAATTCTTACACTTGCACTGCAACTTTTCCAGCCTACAGTACGACACGTCCCGCGAGAGCTGCATTCACTCGGCGCAAACGCTCCTCGTTGTTTATAAACGTTACGTTACGCGCGTTTTCATCAGACTCCGTCTTGGAATGGTAAGACTCATTGTCAATACAGCTGCGCACTGGAGCGGTATAACAATATATTACCACAGGTCCCAACACAGCCATCACTCTTCTCTCGCTTCTTCATGCTCACCTTCATTCTATCTCACAGGCCCGAGGGAGCTTCCCCCGAAATGCAAATGTCTGATACGAGCTTGTACTGATTCTGCCTGAACTTCAGCCGAAGAAAATGCATCCATAATCACGTGAAAACTTATTTTGTCCTCCTTTAACCTTGAAGGAAAAAGAAAGACCTGTTTGTGTTTATGTATAACGATTTACAAAAAACTACCCGTTTCGTCCTGTGTAATGATTATACTATAAATGTAACTACATAATAATCTAGAGCATGGGCTCCACTAGGATCGCTGGATCATTTCCTCTAGGAGAGGTCAAGGGGGCTGAAAGGAACTCTTTTTTGCTTTTCATTTTGGAGGAATGTGAAATCAACTGCACCTGACCTCTTGCCATTTCAAATCAGATGTGCTTGACTGATTCCAAATGTGAGGGCATTTCTAGCTGTTCTCACATTCAGCTAGAGCGAAAGATTGTTCTCAGCTGTATCCTTGTCCTCTGGTGTCAAACTGTGTGTTTTCACTGGTCGTCTAATCATTTTGTGTAATTTAAGCATATTTTGCAGCACTCTGAAGGTATATAGTACTTGGATTGCTGACCTGTCCTGCAGTTTAATTGCTAACTAAAAATAAAACTGTTGAAAACTATTTTTTATTCATTAAAATAAAGCTGAAATAAAATATAAATATTAAATAAAAAAGGGAAATGAAAATTAGACTGAAAATAAACCTGAAATAAAATAAGTTGAAGTACTAAAATCACTCAAACTGAAATAAAAATAAAAGCTACATACAAAAAATATCTACATATCTAATAAAAATGACAAAAATCACAAAATTACTAACACTTAAAATTAAAACTGGGAGTGTAAAAATAAAGCCAATTCAAAATATGAATTAATACTATATTAATATATAATGAATACTAAAATAACATGCATTTAGCAGACACTTTGACTTACAAATTGACTTTGAAAAGAGTATATTTGTAATTAGAGCACAATATTTGTAATAATAACACAGTGTCCTGCAGCATGACATTTCTTGTACAGTTTTGCTTTATTATTAAAATATTATAACAATTGTTATATTTAAATATTATAGTGTTTAGTAAATATTATAGTTTCTATTTTGTTTTGTATTGTATTGTTTTTTATTCCTAATTCCTATTTTGTTCCATTTTTTCCCCAAGGGAACAGAAAATTCAAATACAGGAAATTGGAAATTGTTTTGCAGTTGCTTATGTGTAAAACTGTCATGTCAGTGGGCTTTTTTTTTTTTTTTGCTGCACCTACTGTATGCATAAAGGTATGGTCCAGCATTATTTGAGCAATAGTTGAACATTATTGTGACCCATCTTCTGTGTGTTTCTTTGTGTCATCAGACTTCGTAAGGAGGGCTACACAGTGCAGGTGAATGTCAATGACTATCTGGATATCTACTGTCCTCACTACAACAGCAGCCAGAGAGGCGTCGCCGAACAGTACGTGCTCTACATGGTCAGTTATCGTGGTTACCGTACGTGTGACCCGCAGCTGGGCTTCAAACGCTGGGAGTGTAACCGTCCCCACGCCCCACACGCACCCATCAAATTCTCTGAAAAGTTCCAGCGCTACAGCGCCTTCTCGCTCGGCTACGAGTTCCACGTCGGGCAGGAGTATTATTACATCTGTGAGTATAGTGTGCTTTACCTCAGATATACACACTTCCTCGTCTATTGTAACACAGCTCTGTATATTTTTGTGTTATTGTACATGAATGTCAGACAGCCTATCCAGTATATGTCCACCAAAAAGAAATAAATAAAAATTACATGATTTTTCTTGAAAACGTTTAGAATAATAAATCATTATTATTTTGTATTACTACATTATTTTACAGTTAAGCACATCATCCCAGACCCCAGATTTTCATTATTAAATGGATAAAATGTGAAAAAGTGATTTGACATTGTGGTAATATTTGTTGCCCTGCCTTCATTCTATGTTGACAATAAGTTAAGATGTTAACATAAGTTAAATTTGATGAAACGTCTATTTAAATATTATAATAGTTACCGTAATAATGTTACAAACACAAACATGGTTAACAATTTACTTAATGAGTATTGCTAATGAGAATAATGGGAGTTTAATAATAATAGTAGTAACAGTTATTATAATTATAATTATTATTATTATTTAGACGTTAAAATATTTTGTGCTAAGTACATTAAAATTATAAAAAAAAAATTGTTGATTTTGTTAACATATTTTGTGAGATTCAACCATTTGTGAATATATAATGTTTTATAACTCAGCTTATTTATATTACTGTAAGTGCATAATGTATAATAATTAATATTATTATTGTTATTATTATTACTACATATAATTATATTTGTACGTACGGAGTGCTATGCGCACTACTGTATGCATTATCATATAAGTTACCATAATACAAAACTACAGGTTTTTTGTTTTCTACTAGATACTTGTATTTTTACTTATTTAAGATTTCGCTGTGTTCTTTGGATGTACAATACTACAGAATATTACAATTATGGAACCTCTTTGTGATGATTGACAGATGACTGACATTTTGCTGTTTTGTTTTAGCCACACCCACTCATCACCACGGCCGGAGCTGCCTGAGATTAAGAGTGTATGTCTGCTGCTCAACAGGTATCGACCTCTATCCATCCGTCTGTCCATCCATCCATCATTCCATCATACATCCATCCATCAACTCATCATTTCATCCATCCATCCAACTCTTCTATTTTTCAGTCAATTGATCCACCTGCCAGCCCATTTATGATGTGCACTCAGTCCGTGTTTCTTTAACTCTTCTATCTGTCTTTCTGAGAATTAAATCAATCTGTTTACGCAGAAAGCACACCCTCTCCCTCTCTTTTCCCACTAGGTTTCACATCTTAATGTTGTTGTTTGGCACTACAGTGATTCCCAACAACGGGTACCTCAGGGTTACTTGAAAAGATTTTGATTTTGCTTTGTTAAACCTGCACTACCATGCAAAAGTTATCGGTCAGTAAGATTTATTTATTTTTTTTAAAGAATATTCAGCAAGGATGCTGATTGGTCAGTGAATGTTACAAAGGATTTCTATTTCAGCTAAATGCTGTTCTTTTGAACTGTATGCTCGTAAAATATTAAATCAGCACAGCTGTTTTCAACTTTGATTATAAAAATAATGAATGTTTCTTGAGCACCAAATCAGCATATTAGAATGATTTCTGAAGGATAATGTGACACTGAAGACTGGAGTAATGATGCTGAAAATTTGGCTTTGCATTAAAGGATAAATTACATTTTGAAATATATTAAATAATAATTTTTAATAATTTTTGCAATGTTACTATTTTACTGTGTTAAAAATAATGCAGGCTTTGTAAGCATATGAGAACAAAAACATAAAAAAACCCAAATTAAATTATAATAAAAAAATATAATTTAAAAATGTCTTAGTTGAAACAATATCAAGCTAAATACATAAAAACATAGTTACATATCTAAAGCTTTTGGAGTGTATAAAACAAAACAAGGTTGGGAAACACTGCTATAACTTGCTCACTTGCTCCTCCTCTGTCATTTCTTCCCTCTCTCTCTCTCTCTCTCTCTCTCTCTCCCTCCTCTCTCTTGTTTCCAGGTGCTGTCAGGATTCATGTTCTCTCACAGTCAGTTTGCTGGCACTGAGTGTTATTTTAACCCCTCACCCTCTCTTTCTGTCAGTGCTCATGTTCATTAATAATATTCCAGTATGTGAGAGAGAGAAAGAGAGAGCATAATGTGTGCTGTCTTAACCTCTGCCCTCTCTCTTGGAGTCTCTGAGTTCTTGTGTCAAGACGAATCTGTTAGTCCTGCTCAGTCAGGTCTGAACTCCAGTGCCTTAAGTTCAAAGGGCTGAAGCAGGGCTGATGTATTTATAAGGATGGGGAAAACTACATACTAATGAGCTGATGAGTTGAATTAGGTGTGTTACTGTAGATTAGAGAGATAAATGTGCAGTCATGGGAGGCCTTTAAGACCAAGATTAAGAACCACTGAGCTAAAAAGAAAAAAGAACAAAAAAAAAATGTAGTAGTTTTGAGATGCAGTTTTAAAAGTTGAACTTAATACAGCATCCTAAAAAACACAATGGGTGTAATAGGACTCATAAAGAAGTTTAACATGCAACTTTTTTAAAGGTTTTTAAAATAAAAGCTTTTTTTTCAACAATAACAATAATAATAATAATAATATATTATTATAAATATATTATAAAATATATAAAAATATATTATTATTAATAATAATAATATATTTCCAAAAACAATTAATTGGATTTTTACAGTTCCATTGTTCTGAAGTCAAAACTGATTATTAAAATACTCTCTGACAAATTTGTATTTTCTGTTCAGCTGACAGAACATCTTTTTTATCTACCCACTATTAGATTTAATTCAGATTTATTTGTTTATCAATTTCACAATAAATAACCAATTTATTTTGCATTCACAATAAATGCTGATTTTTTTTTGTTCACAATTAATTATAATTTTTTACTTTGTTAAACCAACAGAATATCTTTTTTCTAAGCATAATTAGAGATTTTCAATTCCAATTTATTTGTACATCAATTTCACAATACATTACAAATTTATTTTACGTTCACAATAATTTTTCGCATATAATTTTTTTTCTATACACTATTAGAGAAACAGTTTCAATTAAAATTTATTTGTATATCAAATTCACAATAAAATAAAAATGTATTTTATGTTCACAATAAATTCTGATTTTTTTTCCCACAAGAAATTACATTTTCACTTTCTTTTTTTGTTAACTATTAGAAAAAAATTCCACTTCATATTTATAATTTTTCCCAGTATGTAACTAAAATAAATATTAATATTGTTTCAAAGCAGATTTTTTAATACCCAAACTGTTCTTGTATGTATACTTCAAAGAGCAAAATGTTTGTGTTTTTATCAAAACTATATGCAGATTTTTTTACAGTTATAATTAATGGCAGTCAAAAGAATAAAACAATCACAATGAATCATAATTCTCCATAAAAGTATCAAAGAAATTGTCAAATATAATAAATGTGCAAAAAATAAAAAATAAAAATAAATAAAACACATTATACTTACACGTCATTTTGACAGTCCTAAAAAAATTTTATAAAATTTTCTGTGGGACCCCAGTAAATCCCTAGACAATTCAGCTGTTAGACAAGTAGACGACTAGCGGACCATTGTTTCGTGATTCATGTCCCATTCTTTTGCTTTATGTAGCCTGGGACTGGGAACACTAACTACCCCATCACTTTCTCACCGCTGCGTATGGCCTAGAGAAGCTTACAAATAAATTCCCAAGTCCTTAGATAGCATGTATAAGATCCTTCAGAGTGTGTTCTGATTCTCCTTTCATGTCTTCCAGCATCTGATTCAGATGATGAGCCCCAGCCCACAGAGCCAGACTACACTCTAAGACCCAACATCAAAATCGATGACCTCGGTGAGTAACACACACAACAGACGGACCACACTGACACTTATACATATGCATATAAATCACTGACTAAGTTGACATTTACACCCAAGGTTTCTGTGGCATCCACACACCTCTTTCCTAGTTACACAGCAAGCTCATAAATCACACGTGTGCATTAGAGCATATTTATTGTTATAAATCAAATTGGGTTCAAATCTACTTCATGTGATTTGAACGTGTAATAAAAATGCATTTGAGATCAACTCTAATTTGCTTTTCCTGTGCACACGGCTTACACCAAAACAAACACAACAGTTATCTGCTAACACACATCTGAGTGACACTAATGAAGCCACGAGCTAAAAGGCAAACGAAGCGTGAGCTGCCTGGCTATAGTTAGCTTGATTAGCGCCGAGGCTAGTGTTAGCGCTGATTAGCAGTGGCAGAACTAGCCCTCCGGTACCCAGCCTTACAGTCACATCCTCCGCTTCCTCACCACTGCTGTAACCCGACTCAAGGACAGCGATGACCGCACCATTTAAATGAGAGAAAAGAAATTGATTTGACTTCAAGTGTTTTTAGGGAATAAAGAGGCATCGATCTGTTCGTGTTTTTTTCCGAGCGTGTGTTTTGAGACAGATGGATGTGGATGTGTTTTGGGTCGTCTCTGGGTCAGAGCCACCCAACGATTTCCAATAACTGGAATCTGAGTAGCGACTCTCTCTCGCTTGCTCCGATCGGGGGTTCAGTTTTCAAACAGGCCAGAGAGGGGAAGAGAACAACCGCAAGAGGCCAGCCGGGTCTCAGGAAGCCACACATCTCGGTACAGCTCCATACATCTGTGTCCAATAGACAAAAAAAACAGTCTCGTCCTTGCTCAGTGCAGCCCCATTAGTATTGACCAACTTAAAGAACCAATGGACATTATGCATTTCGAAATTGTACACTAAACTTCTACAAACAAATCAAAAGATACCGCCACAGGAAACTCTACGAGTGCTTTTAAATGAAGTGCTTAAACATGTTTTCTTTTAATAATTTAAATAAAATTGGATTCTGAAGTCATTAGAAACATAAATTCTCATTTGCAGGAATCTTAATGTCAGTTCTGTAAATCTGCTGGAGCAGTTAGTCCTATTAATGGCTGTAAGTTTCACGCTACGGTCGGAATTCATATTAGTCGCACAAACGCGCAGGCAATCAGAAATACAGATGCAATAAACACAAAGACAGCTTTTATTTGGCCTTTAGGGAGTAATACAGAGCAAGAAGATGTGTGTGGTATTGTGCTCATACCATTCGCTTTATAGGCTTCTTTTTTACAATAAAACAAACCATTTCCTGCTTGTTTTAAGCAATATTGGTTAATGTTGGATATCTTGAACTAAGAATGACTAATATTTGAAAGCATTTTGTTAATTTAGGATAGTATTCATTTCTATATATACACTACCTTTTGAGGGCGGTGCAATTTATTTATTTATTAATGATGTTTTTGAAAGATGTCTCTTATGTTCACCAAGTCTGCATTCATTTGATCAAAATATATTTGAATTGATGAAAACAGTTATATTGTGAAGTATTATTACAGTTTTTCTTTATTATTACAATTGTTTTCTGTTTAATACACTACCGTTCAAAAGTTTTGGATCAGTAAGACTTGTAATGTTTTTTAAAGAAGTCTCTTCTGCTCATCAAGGCTGCATTTATTTGATCAAAAATACAGAAAAAAACAGTAATCTTGCAAAATGTTATTACAATATAAAATAGTGGTTTCTATTTTAATATACTTTAAAGTATAATTTATTTCTGTGATGCAAAGCTGAATTTCCATCAGCCATTACTCCAGTCTAAAGTGTCACATGATCCTTCAGAAATCATTCTAATATGCTGATTGATTATTAGAATTATCAATGTTGGCAACAGTTGTGCTGCCAAATATTTTTTTGGAAACTGCAATACTTTTTTCAAGATTCTTTGATGAATAAAAAGTTAAAAAGAACAGCATTTATTCAACATATAAACCTTTTCTAACAATATAAATCTTTGCTATCACTTCTTATCAATTTAACACATCCTTGCTGAGTAAAAGGTTTAATTTCTTTCAAAAAAAGAAAGAATAAAAATTGACTCACCCCAAACTTTTGAACGGTAGTGTATATTGTTAGAAAAGATTTTTATTATAAATAAACGCTCTTTCATTTTTTATTCATCAAAGAATCCTGAAAAAAGTATCACAGGTTCCAAAAAAATATTAAGCAGCACAACAGTTTTCATCACTGATAATAAATCAGCATATTAGAATGATTTCTGAAGGATCATGTGACACTTTAGATTGGAGTAATGGCTGATGGAAATTCAGTTTTGCATCACAGAAATAAATTATACTTTGAAGTATATTAATATAGGAACCATTATTTTATATTGTAATAACATTTTGCAAGATTACTGTTTTTTTCTGTATTTTTGATCAAATAAATGCAGCCTTGATGAGCATAAGAAACTTCTTTAAAAAACATTACAAGTCTTACTGATCCAAAACTTTTGAATAGTATATGTTTAATATATTAAATAATATGCTTATTTGGTGCTCAAGAAACATTTGTTCTTACTATTTATTTATTATTATTTATTTTTTATCACAGTTGAAAATAGTTGTGCTGCTTAATATTTTTGTGGAAACCGTGATACTATTTTTTTCCCAGGATTCTTTGATGAATAAAAAGTTCAAAAGAACAGCATTTATTTGAAATATATATTTTTTAATGGTGAAAAAGTCTGTCACTTTTGATCAATTTTGATCAAATCAGCTCTTATTAAGTCCAATGTTTTGAATGATTATGTATACATTTTTAACATTTCATGTTGTAGAAAACAGCAATAGCTAATATATATCATAAACGAACTTGAATTAACAGTGAACAGGAGTTATTTATTGACATTAACCTACCCTACCCTACTACTTGTGCACAATACACATTTTTAATATTAAGCCTAAATGTGTTTTAATGCCACTGTTGATGAGGATTGTATGATCTTTGAATAATATCAGTCTTTCAACGCAAGATATTTAAAGTGTACCTGAAGTATATTTGCATAGTTCCACTTTAGTAAAATCATATATACTTAAGTACAGTATATCTTTAGTTGGACTGAAGCACTGCTTTCACACGATTATAGTGCATTAAGTACAAAATTAGTTGTTCCAATTTAGCAGACTTGAAGTATCCAAGTTTAGTATACCAAAAGTACAGTTGCAGGAATTTTTTAAGCACATAAATATGTAAATGTATTTGTAGTATACTTAGTATGAAAGAAATACCTTTCAAATATATATTTTTTTTATTCACTAGGGTAGTGAATGCTATAAAAACTCTTGTTCATTGTTATTTCTTTACACCTAATGTATCAACTTATGTTAACCATTTGAACCTTATTGTAAAGTATTAATGTGATATTCAATGAGATGCAATGATCTTTGTGTACCGTAATGTAAGATTTGAGCAAGGGTCATTGATAGGACAAACTTATCAAATTTCTCTGTAATCCATTCTCCGATGGATAAAAACAACTTAACACTTACATCTGATCAGCTGACGAAGTCACATGACACGGCAGTACTAATTCCAGCAAACTAACAAGCTAGAAACATCTATTCGTGTGGGTCATGAGATGGTATCTGTGTATGTTGGCACAGAGTGTTGAATTCCAGCATGTAAACACCATGTTCCAGAACTTCCCACACAGCTTCTCTCTCCTGCCTGCCATCCAAGGACTCCTGTCAATCAAACATTGTTCAGCCATGGTGATAATAATGCACTTTCTTTGCACAGTGCCTTTTAAATTTGTGATCTGTCAGATTTTCTTTAAAGCAGAAAAATTAAACATAAATTTCTTATAGTTATCAGTGTTGAAATCCATTTTTGCTGACAAACATTTTTATGGAAACCATGATTACCTTTTTTCTTCCTTTTTTATTTTTAAATATATTAATATATTTTTAAATTTAAATTATTCAGTAAGGATGATGCATGAAATTAATCAAAAGGGACAGTAAAGACTTTTATAATGTTACAAAAGATTTCTCTTTCAAATAAATGCTACTCGTTGAGCGTTCTGTTGCTCAAAGAATCCTGAATTAACAACAAAAAATGTTTTCAACATTGAAGATAATAATAACAACCATTATTAATAACTGACCACCAATAGTAATCAGCATATTAGAATGATTTCTGAAGGAACATGTGACACTGAAGACTGGAGCAGTGGCTAAAAATTCTTACATTTTAAAATCTCTTATTTTAAATTGTAATACTTCACAATATTACAATAATTTATTTATAAATATTATTATTTGTTAATAGAATTTTTTAGAGAAAAATAATTATACTAAAACCCATTGTTAAATACAGTTGTAATAAATATCTCAATGATAAATGGAAAATTAGCAACCCAGACGTGTCTGGAACAACTGTCACATCGTTTGTCTGTGTTACAACATCATATTATTTTGTCAAAACACACAGACATACTGTGTGCATGTCTGGAGATGTTTGTGGCAGCCAGTTTGCGTCACACACTATTCCTTGTGACCTGTAAGTGAAGACGTGTGTTTACGAACTTGTCTATCATAGAGTCCGCGAACTGGAAGACACCTGCTCACAGTCGCAGACAACGACAAACCGGTTTTGTTAGCTGTCCGTTTCCTGTGATGATGTAACAGAATTCCATAGATTATTTAGGCACATCAGACACTCCTCTTGTCATGATAATAGTTGCATTTTAGTTGTGTTCACAATGAAACCTGTCTACAACTACACATGAACACAGACATACCTACTTGAGTCACTGCGTTTTATTTTTAACTCCTTCCCTTAGGCCTCAGTTGGTCAGAGGGCTTTCTATACCTTAGTGAGTCACGCAACATTAGTGTCTAGACCTCGGCTGTTAATTTTGTTCCGTCTGTCTCTTTCCAGATGACTACGATAATCCCGAGGTCCCGAAATTGGAGAAGAGCATCAGCGGTAGCAGTCCATCCAGAGATCGCCTTCTCCTAACCGTGGCATCACTTTTCCTCATTGCCCTTTCGGTCTCCTAGCATCAACCTCCTAACCGTCGCATACCAACGAGGCCTTGGGGGGGGGGAAGGAAGGGTCCAGGGCCAATAAGTTTGCAGATAAAGACTAGGAAAGAAATGGGAAATGGAACACTTGATGCTGCAGCGGCTTACGGAGTGTCAAGCACCAGCCCACAATTCAACGGTGGTTTTCATGTCTTACAACAGCGACGCACTTTACGTGTCACGCAGAAAATACTAATACACCATAATGAGAACTGTGCCATTTCAGTTACAGTAGTGCGGATTGTTTGTTTGTGTGTGTGTGCGTTTTTGTGTGTTTACGTGTTTGTGTGGCGCCTTTGGTGCTCGGGGGCGGAGCGGATCTTTACTTCGGTCTGAAGGTTTGAGCTCCATTATCTGTGAATTGGCAGGTTAAAAGTTTAAAAGCTTCTCAGATTCTGTTTGATGAGAACTGAAATGAAACCGTCGAGGAGTTCAGGTTACTCAAACCCAGCAAAAAAAACAAAAAACAGAAGCACCGTTTAATCCAATTCCAAAAGTATTTGTTTCTCTCTGTGTGTTTCTGTTGCCAGAGAGACGTACAAACCGCTGGATGATCATGTAATTGCCATCAGGGATGAACAGCAATATTCATTTGATGAGTTTAAACAAGTCTATAATAGAAACCGATCTCACAGACTCGAAATCAAGTCATTTTAGACTTTTCTATTGACGAGGCGACAATTTATAAAGTGTTAAAATCCAATTACGTCTGATTCTTATTTGAACGTATTATGGTCGCACTTGAAAGCAGGGGCCGATGTGGTTGTTCTGTGATGCAGAAAATTGAGACAGAAGTGATTTTGCACGAGCGCCAACACAAACGCATTAAACACATTGAGACAAACAGAAGCCAAATAGCTTTTTTGTTGTTGTTTTCTTTCCTTCCCTTTTGATAAAAGGTGCTTGAGTATGTGAGCAAGTGCAAGTGTATATGTATGTGTGTGTGTGTGTATTAGCTCAGTGATGCTGGAAAAATCTCCTCTAGACTTTATGGACTTCAGCCGGAGGTGGACACCTACACAGACACTGTACATAAAACACTTGCATTTATTTATGTGTGGACATTGTGGACGACCTCCACTCATTCGTTCGGACCACGCTGATTCCCGCTGGATTCGGAAGAACTCCAAACCCGCTTTGGCTGGTTCGTTCCAGTTCGAACCGGTTCCACTTATCGCTGTTTGCTACTTGACTTCTTTCGGTGGTGATCAGCAAGACCAAATGGAAACTGAGGGGTCTGGTGGTTATAATCCGTTTCTACGGCAACAGTTATTCAGCTATACACACACCTAAAGGCACTAGAGTCCAGCAGGAAATCAGAACAACACACACGAAAAGAAATAACAGCAATTACTGGCAACGGTTCTGGCAACACTTTTGCCAAGAGTAATACAAGCAAACAAATGCTTGAGGGCAGGTAGTTATTGTTCTTGTGAGCTTTTCAAAGGATAAATGGCAGTGTATGCATCAATCATTTTACAATAAGGTTCAAAATTAAGGTTCTAACTCTTTTAGACTAGCACCTTATCACGATGGCAACGACATCATATCATGGCTCACGATGATAGCAGCAACCAGCTCCGCTTTTCACCCTAGAGACAAGGGAATACTGCTTAAACTAGCGATGGCATGTGGTTTAGGAGAAATGATGTGAGGTAGAAGTTTTCTAATGGACACCTTCTCTCACACCTACAGGCTGTCTTTAACATATTGATAAAGCCGTTTTATTGTATCATTCCGCTTTTGCTCTGAAAAATCATTTCAGTTTATGTGGAACATTATGTCTGGCTTTATATTCCATTACTACGGCTTCAAACAAAGCAAGTTCAGAACAAACGAACACTAATTTGAATGCTCGGAATGATACTTTACAGACTTGAATCTACATTTAATTTGTTTCATGTGGTCATTTCCAGGCATTGGGTTGAGAATAAGTAGGTTTTTGTGCTTTTTCAGAAGAGTCGATCAGGCAAAGTATCACTCTTCAAATGTTGCACTTACAAAAACTTGGACACGAGAATTGTGCGTGCGTGTGTGTGTGTTAGAGACTGCAGTTGTTAGAAGTTGACGTTTGTCTTAAAACTAGCCTAAATAACCTTTCAATCTTTTGTGTGTGTGAGAGTATGAAAGAATGAGAGATCAAAAGGTAATAAAGATAAAGGACGGTGTGATTGTGTGTGTTTATGCAAGTTGTTTTCCATTGTTTAGTCTAGGCATTTTCTGTGTGAGTGGGTGCGAGTCAAAGAAAATGTATTGTTTTGGAGGAAACAACAAAAGCATTTATTAGTGTTGGAAACAACCGATTACAATCATGTTTACCTTCAACTGGAATGAATTTAAAGAACTTGAAAAAAGAAACTGTAAACTGAACAAACATAACAAAGCTTATAATAATAATAATAATAATCATGATACAAAAACACTAAGCCTTTGATTCATATTTGTTACAGACATAACATTTTTTATGAACTCATATGTTTGGGTATTAAAATGTCCTTCTGAATTTGATCACTGTCAGTAGAAACCAAAGGACTAAATCTAATAAGAGTACACAAACATCATCTCCCCCTCACTCTGACTTCCCATCTCCTCATAAATGTAGTTTCAGGTTTCCCACCACTGTCATCAAAAACAAGCCATACTTTTCCAATCTCGCAATCTCTTGTATTTTGCACACTCCATCATCTCTTTCAAATCTATTATCATAGTGTCGGTTATCTCTGCACAGTGTGTAAGAAGCAAGCAGCACAAAGATGAAAGGATTACTATCAGAGGCCGACCTGATGCTGGAACCATCTTATCTAATCACTTCTGCATGAAATATTTCTACATATCAAACAACGTTGTGGGACTCAGGATGTCACTTTTTAAAACTGATACCCATCCGAACAGTTTTTACATTCTTTTGTCTGCCAGTGCAAACTGTGAGGAAAATTACTATACCTTAGTTATTTATTTATTTTCACAAAACTATGTGCAGATTTGTTTTTTATTTCCTAAAATATGGCTGTCAGAACAATAAAATAATTGCATTTAGTTTCATAAATTACAACCAGCTTTAATTGATCAAGGTTTTTTTTTTTTTTCTTTTTTAATATTCAACATAATTTTGGACAGCCCTAAAAATACATTTTATGAAAATCTTTTTTTCCGTCAAATTTTCTACTGACCCTGTAGCACCCTCTTGTTGGGTCCCTGCGGTTCCCTGGACTCCTGCATTAGGCAGGAGTGGACGCGTAATGCTTCAGGAGTAATTGCAATGGGTGAATAAAATCATTATTAAAAAAGAGAGAGGTAGAGAGAGAAGAAGAAGAAAAAAATAGTAGGCTATATCTGCCCAACATGTCACATACAGGCATTTAATATGTATTTATTTTGTAAATGTAAGAACTGACGATATGGCAAATGACAGTTCATGTAGCAGTGAATCTAATTACATTTGTTCACTAGGCTACATAAACCATCAATTAATACATGAATGAATGAATACAAGAATGGTTTAAAAATACCATATGACAGGGTTCAGTACCCCCACAAAAGGCCTGTTTATACTGAGAGCTATAAGGAGAACTAGGCTATAAAGTTTTAATAATCCTTCTGATTCTGAGAATAAGGAAGTCACCAAAGCTATTAGCTATAACGATAACGACACCAAGCAACAACGTCGATGTAACTTGTAATAGGAGTTATGCACAACAGACTTCTGCTAACTTTTTTTTACAGTCTATGCTGTTAACCAGATCTTGTTGCTTCCGGTTCACGCGTTTTGCATATGCCTCGTTAAATATGAAGCTGTTTTATTCAAGATGCCTTCAAAGCAGACACTAAGATAATCATTATCAATGTCCATCACATATGTGGATTGATATAAAAGTTTTTTTTTTTATTATTCTTTTCACTAACATTTATATATATAAGTCGAATAAAACGTCAACAATAAAAACAGCTAGCTAATTTAACCGATTACCTTAAAGTCCATTGATATCGCCATTATTTAATACTGCTATTAATGCGTTCTCTGACAAGCGGAAGCGACATGTTTTTCCTGGTTTGGTCAGGTGACGTTCGACATATAGCCAATCACTTCCAGAACTATATTTTTTCTCCAGCTGGCAGCTAGTGAAAAAAATAAAATAAAATAAAATAAATCAGCCAATCAAAATCCTCCCTGTTTGGAAAAGCCCGCGCAAAACTGCAACGCTTGCTTTCTAAAAACAGAAAGTTGTGGTCAGTTGGTGTGTGGATGTTGTTAATCTGTCGCTATAATTATCCATATAGTTATCGATTCTGATGTGAACAATCCTTAACTCTAATAGCTGATGAGGAGAACAGGCAGAACAGATGTTGCTGGATTGAATTACAATCATTTGGGGGTTTTTTCATCTTATTAGAGTGGCACTTGATTCAGCGCGACGTGTCGAGACAAAAACACGTTCATGACTGACGTTCCGTTAATTACTCTGAGGCTCGGCGCGTAAGTAAACCGTCTGAAGACACTGCAACAATAACGGCGATTGATCCCCCCCAGACACCTGCTGCTTTGTGCTACCGGCCTCACAGAGCAGACGCTGACTTCATCTGCTGTGGGAAAAGGACAAAGACGCTTCTTTAAATCACATGATGGATCTAATAAGTAAAATCTCCCTTGTTAAACAAAGCAGAGCAGTATGTGGTGTGATTGTTAGTTTATGTACGAAAACCTCAGTAACAAAAATGCAGTGGTTACAAAGTTTCCTTCAAAAGACCATTAGGAGGAGGATGTAAAAAAAGAGTCTAGTATTGTCATTCATCTCTATGGCGGTTAATCACTGGTGAAGGATCTCTCAGAAGTAGCTACACAACCTGGAGGTAGGCCTAACCATCTTTGCTTGTGGCTGTTTCTGGTGGTGCCATGTTATATCCCCACAAAAAAATTCTCTCCCCCTTTTCTCATGTCATGAATGATCAACAGGTACCACATTATCATGTTATCAAATGATGATGTTCTACAAATCAAAAGATCATATTGCAATGCTAAGTGTTAGCTAACAGCTAACATAAAGGCTAACTGAAAACATAAAGAAAGGTAAATAATTCTTCTGACAATTTTAGCTTTTTCCACAGCAAGCTTTTAAAGAGAGAATTCACCCCAAAATTAAAATTGTCATTTACTCACGCTCCTGTTGTCCCAAACCTGTTATTTTAATCTGTGAACAGCATACAACATATTTTGAAGAATGTGTTTTTGTCCATAAACTGAACCTCACAGCGGGTTTTAATATCTTATTTTGTTTCATAGAAAGATAGAAAGACATACAGGTTGGAACAACATGAGGGTGACTAAATTATAACAGAATTTTCATTTCAATTATTTGAAAACATTTTATAAGAGCTGTACTACGCCAAGCATCACATTGCAAATATAGCACGTTGAAATATAGTAGTCCACAGGTGTCACAGTGATGCATTTACCTCATGAAGATGTAAAAGATTGGATGAGATAGATTACATGAAACTATCTTTACCTTCTGATCATGTACTGAGCTTTGGTTGTTTAATACTGTTACGTAATTTAATCAGCAGGGCAGGAGTGAGAACAGCAAGATCACTGTGTTCTACCGCACCACACAACAACAAAAAAAAAAAAACATAATTTTATAATTAACAGATTCTATAAAACAGTTTGTTCTATGTGTTTGGCCTTCTTTTGATCACAGGCCACAAAAAAGCCAAGTCAGATACTCATAAATTGGGTGCAGTTTAACTTTACGATCACCAGGTGTCTCTGTTTCATCTTTTGTACATTCAGATTAATAATACTGCAGATAGTTTTTCCAAATCCATAAATGAATCCCACTGTGTCTTTTGTATAAGAGGGGGTGTAGTGGTCTGGTATTACACCATCTGGATTGAGTCTAGTAGGGTATGATATAATCTCCATGTGAAACAAGCACAGTGATGGTTTAACACAAACACATGGTTTCACGTTATGATCCAGGTGCATCAGTATTTTAAGCTTTCGTTGACAGTTGTTCTGTATAGACCTAATGCATCAGAGAAACAAGTGCGCTGCCATCCTTAGAATTTTGTCTTTAGATTTACATTTTTGCAGTAGCTTTATAGCATCATTGTTGAAGAGTAATTATCTGGTGAAGTGGATACAGTAAATAAATCCACTTTCTATACATTTTAAAAAATATATACACATTCACTTTTTCTCAAACATTTTCCCTGACATTGCTTATGATCAGTGATAGTTTTATTCACTAAACAGATCAAGTTATTTGAAATAATAAACACTTTGGGCCTGATTTACTAAACAAGGCAAATTAGCATGAGAACGCAATTCCAAAAAAGCACCGATGGGAGTGGAAAGTTCTGAAGGTGATCTACTGACAATGCTCAAATTGAAGAACGTTTACACAAAAATGACTAACGCAATCTACCAAGAGCAGCGCAAATTAGCGTAAGGTCACTTGGCAAACAATATATGCGATTATCTTCTACCAAGAGCTCTCTGTTCTCTGTGCCTCCTCCTGGCAGCAACAATCGCAGCCATGTCAAGAACAAAATAAGACGTGCTGTGTCCCAGTGTGCCTGCTTATACTACACCCTCAAAGTATGTACTCTTTTGTTGAAGAAAAAGTACACACTTTTGAGTGTGTAGTACAAGAGTAGGCAAGTTTTGGGACATGCTATCACGTCATACAGTTGCGTCTTTAATGGACCGCTCTGTCGCCTAATTGTACGCACCCTGTCACTGTAAACTGGCCAGTCAATCATCTTGTCACAGTTAACATCCTCCACATTTCATTTCATTTAACATCCTATCCAGCCATGGGTCTTTATGCAAAGAACCCTGCTCATATTTTTGCATAATGATGCATTTAAAGGTTAATAGCCAAACAGAAGTTTATAAAAGTTCACGTTGTTGCAGATGAAATATAACACCGATAATATTAAATATTTTTTACCAGGTTAAATGTTGATTATTAGTAACCCAAACCCCTTTAACCCTCTCTACTTAACCTTCGGTCATGCACATCCAACATGTTTGTAGTTTTTTTCAATGCTTTTTATTCGTGTTTGTAGTTCAGAACCGAATCATTCACTAAAGCGCAATGGATTGTGGGCATTTTAGCCATTAGAGTGTACTCGGATCCACACTTGAAAAATCTACCTGAAATAGTAGACCATCTGGGGACTTTTGGCATACTCTTTTCAACATACTATGCTTTGGGACACACTTATTCTAATCTCACATACTATTTAGGATGGATAGTATGAACATTTGGATGCAGGGATGCTTTTTTTGAGCAGTAAATAATGGTGCAAATACCTGTAAATTGACTACCGCAGACATTAGTAAATCATGTTGCATGATTCATTTATATATCCTCCCATAAATTTCGCATCTGAAAGGGATGCTCCGACAAATGCATGTAATAAGGTCAGCCGCAAAAATTATGGTGTCCATGCCTTTTCATTGCTAATTTTTCACGGTCTTTAGTAAATCCTGACAGTAGTTTTTTGACGTAAAAGAGGGTATGCACTGGCGCAAGCTGTTAGTAAGTCTGGCCATTTGTGTCAAATTATAGATTTTGGTAAAAATAGATCATACTGAAATTGCATTTGTAAAGACAAATGCTATACCTCTGCAGAAGAAACAAATAATTCACTCAAAAACTGAGCTTTTTTTATGGAACGCAAAAAGATTAATTCTGAATGAACTCACTGGTTCAATGATCCAGTCACAAAGGTTAACAGCTCACTGAAAGGGAAGATTATCAGTGAATAATTACTTAAATTTGGGTCTGTTTCACAGAATGAAGAAAGCCGAGTTTGAAACAAGAAGTAAATGATGATAGAATTGTCATATCTGAGTCAACTATCCCTTAAAAAAGACTGTGTATGTTTGCTTTTTAAGTGGAGTTTGTTTGTGCGGAGGATCTATTTGAAAGTCTGAGCTAAATCAGATGCAAAGAGGACAGACAATCTGTCTTTTTTTAATTTCGACTAGATACTCCCTGATCTTTGCTGAACTTTCAGAGGAAGCCTCTCCACCCACTTCCTATTGCTCAGTGCTATAACTGTTGGTTTCCGTGGTACCAGGATTGCCGTGGTTTCCGTCTTGACTCAGTGAAATGAGGAGAATCTGTTATGAGAATTTAAAGTGTGTGAATAAGGCCCACCCACTCACCCCATATGGCCCAATCAGAAATAATCTTCCAGTGTAACTATGTTAGCATAAATTAGCATTCATTAGCATACCCAGAATGATTAGTCATGTAGGCGACATGCTGCGCGCGACTTAAAATGGTTCTCAGAAAAGCGATTACTTGATTCACCTCGAACCAGAATGATTCCCACATACTCATTAACGCCTTCAGTAGCCTCATTACTCTGTGTAAGCACTTCCCCGAAAGCCCAAATCGTGCCATTTTTCACACAGAGAATTAACCTTGCCTTCACACTCTGCTCTAGATGATTTTGTTTTCCTCTGTAATTTTCAAAAATGACCGTAAACACTAGACAGTGAATGTGTCATTACTGGAGGGAGATGAGATTAGCAGTGTAATGCTTAGCCCTGGCAGAAGAGGGACTGAAGTGGGGAAAAACCAAAGAGCTAATCCAGCACTAATGATATTAATAACTGTCCAATCGCATTCATCGCTAGCGGCCACTTCATATTTCTGGGCGACATCATCACCATTCTTGTTCCCTCTATTGCGGTCTAAATGCGGCAAGCATTTGAGCTGTCAGTCATCTGGTCGTTCTATATACGGCAAAGAGTGTTTCATTAGTCAGTGTGTATCGAGGCAAAAATGACTGAAATGTTTCGCTTGCCAACTGCCGAGAAGTTTTGTCACCCTCAGATTTGCCTCCTTTTCCGCTTTTAACCCTCTAGGCATCTCATCTCCCACACTCTCTTCGCCCTCCCCTCTCTCTTTATGCATAATCCATTTTTTAAAGGCTGCATCCATACAGCTCTCAACAGATGGATGTTATATATAGACACACTGGCGCTATCAAACCTCATAGTGAGCACTCATTTACACAGCCTTCAGAGAACAGATAACCTCAATTAAATATAATTAGGACCACTTTAATGACAACATGGGTTCAAGCGATCAAACATTTGAACTTTAATTGAATTTATTTCATTTTTTGCACTATATTTAAAGATTTTTTCATGTAGTAAATAAAATACAGTGGTGCAATATATGAAGCTTAAGCATTAGCACATTATGCAAGCACAAATATGCTCCTAAGGCTGTATGGGACTAATACCAAATCCATTAACGGGCCGAAAATCAGTCCTCTGAGAAATATATTTATGGCATTTCCAAACATGTAAGGTTTTACTGTTATAACTGGAAAACATTACATAATAATTTATAAACATTAAATATTTGTAGCATATTTTCAGGATCTTTTTTGAAACAGAAATCTCAGAATCTGGTCTGGTCGTTTTGTTTATAAAAGTAAAAACAGGAAAATGTTGATAAAATAAAATATGGGTTATACATAAATAGATAAATGCTCTCGACAGTCCATTTCCTGTTATTTCTGTAGTCCAGTTACTCAAAGGAAATTAAAGTGAAAAAATGGCAGTGGAAAAAAAGAAGAAAGAAATCTGAGAAATATCCTCAAATTTTATGTATTTTTTAGCTGAAACTTTGTGTTTTTTATATATAGTTTGACACAAGAGATTTCAAGTAGCCAACATTCATTGTGAATTTATTTGACAATGTTCCTAGACACTTTCTGAGCAATTATATGAGACAATAATGCTAAAGCCAATAAGTTTCAATAATTCTTATGAAAAGCTGTTTACATTTGGAAGTTGCTTTGGTTTGGTTTGAGTCCTTCAACTCTTGGGTCACTGGGTTTGGTTGCTATGCATATCAGATGTCTTGACCTAATTGAATAATTAGACAAACCAAGGGACGTGGATTATTTGTAACCATGGCCAGACACTGTCCTTAAGCCACCCGGCACACACAAGAATGAACACTATTAAACAAACTCACTCACACATTGTCCTTAAATGTATTTGATACTCAGTCCATTAGAGGTTTGAAATATGACATATATTCTGCAGATTAGTTGTATCATTTCCTCTGTTTTCCTGTGAATGTATGTGGAAACTGACCTGCAGTGTATGTACACACATATATGTGTTTAGGTATGTTACATGAGCAGCTGGGTTGAGGGAGTGATGTCGTCAGGGTGATGGAGACTGTGGCGGAATAAAAGGTCCACCTGAGCTCTAAAGACTTACAACTAATTGTATTATCGTCCTTTGAGTGGACGATAACAGCAACCGGTCCTTAATGTCACCCTTCCTGAGTGACCATATAACAATTACGAAACCTAATTAGACTTATGAATGAATGAATGAATGAGGCATTTATATAGCGCTTTTATTGTGTATTGCTGTACACCCAAAGCGCTTTACAATCATGTGTGGGGGGTCTCTCCTCAACCACCACCAGTGTGTAGCATCCACTTGGATGATGCGACGGCAGCCACAG
>JAFVLL020026272.1:0-23365 GCA_021397915.2 Tor tambroides
ACCGGCCCTCCAGGACCGAATTTGCCTATCCCTGCTGTAGGGGTTTATTTTGTGATAATGATCAGATGACTGCATATTATCCATCTTATGTGGCTTACTTATCTTCACTGCATTCATTAAGTGAGATGCAAGATGGTGCCAGTTGAGTTTGAATCTGATAGTAGTGCCACTTTCAGTTTGGACTGATACACAGCATTACCATGGAGAATATAAGCAAATATCTGCCAAATTCCACAAAGTATTCATGAGAGTCATGTAACTTAAACACAGAACATGGTTTTGTATTCCACTGTGCTGCTTGTCCCTAATTTTTCTATGTAAATATGCACCAGAAGAACATATTTGACCATATCTTACATATTTTGCAGTGTCTTGTACATGACAAGCCATTCTAAAAGTAAAAATGCTCAAGGCACAATAAGTTCAACTTTTAATAGGTCTTGATATATTTTTCATTTTGCCTTCAGACTGCCCTGCGACTCGCTTTTTTTAAAACCAAAAACGTGTTCTGGGTTGAAAAACACAAGATGCAAGATCTGTTTTTATTTTTTGAAATTGAAATGCAGTGTTTTAAGAATGGTGTGTCATGGGTGATTTTGCAAAATATACAAGACGTGAGTGCAGCAGTCAAATACATATGTCTAGCAAAGAATTTGAAAAGAAATTTGAATATGTCTAGCAAAAAAAACAGTGCAGTGAAAGAAAAAAACAGACTTTATTTTAAGGTCCAATTCTCCCTATTAACAAACCATCAGCTACAACTTTTGCCTCAATAAACTACAAGTAACTACTATTAATAATTAGTAAGGTTGTTGTTAAGTTTAGGTATTGGGTAGGATTAAGAATGTAGAATATGGTTATGCAGAATATGTGCTTTAAGTACTAATAAACAGCCAATATATTATTAATAGGCATGCTAATAAGCAACTAGTTAGCCTTCTGCGTTCTGTGTGAATTAAGGCTTTTCTGAATTATGTAAGACGAAGTGTTTGTGTATCCTAATATGAATTTGTATAACAGTGATAATTCACATCAAGGATTCAACTCGTTTTCTAGGTTTCAACTTCTCAGACAGCAGCGTGTCCACAGCAGAGAAGAGGACTTTGACTTATCATCGCATTGTAGAAGCGTTTCGTTTTGCTTATGCCAAGAGGAGTAAACTGGGAGACCCACGTTACCTCAACATCACTGACGTGAGTTCAACTAACTGTACATGTTTTGTTGTTTTTGTGTCTCACACAAGGAGTTTTGAGGACTAATGCAATCTGATCTCATGCATTTTAGCTCAAGATCTGTGAAGTGGTTTAAAGAGTCCTTCATAAATAATATATGTTACAGCAGATGATATTTTCCCAAGGCCTATAACTGTTCTTATTTCACGCACCTGCGAGTTCAATGGCCTTTTGTAAATCTGTTTTCAATTATCTCCTTTCCTAGCTCATCCACAACATGACCTCAGACTACTTTGCAGACAACATTAGGAGTAAAATCACAGATGACACTACTCACCCAGACACCTACTATGATCCTGAGTACTTTGTCCCTGATGACCACGGCACAGCTCACCTGTCAGTCATCGCAGAGGATGGGAGCGCGGTGGCAGCCACCAGCACCATCAACCTTTAGTAAGAGAAAAACGGCACTTGACCTGCATTTCCCTGTTCATTTATTTTTTTTAAAAAAACACTGTTCCTCTTACAATATTTAGTATGCTCTCATGTTAGTCTGCAGCCCTGAGAATGACAAGTATGATTGTTTTTGTGCCAAAAAAAAGTGGACCTCAGGGGGGAAACGCAATATTGTTGTTCTCTTCCTTTTGATCTGATTGTCTTGATCTTTCTTGTGCTTTCACAGTTTTGGCTCGAAGGTGATGTCACGCTCAACTGGCATTATTTTTAATGATGAGATGGATGATTTCAGCTCTCCTTACATTACCAACGGTTTTGGGGTCCCCCCTTCACCAAACAACTTCATTCAGCCAGGTGCCTAAAATAAATGACAGATTATCTAGATATACAGGTATGATTCAAATGAAGACTGTATTAACATTCGACTTTTGTCTTTTGACAAGGTAAAAGACCACTTTCATCGATGTGCCCCACGATAATATTTGACAAACACCACAGAGTCAAAATGGTGGTTGGGGCCTCAGGGGGGACGAAAATCACCACTGCAACTGCTCTGGTAACCACAAACACAAAACAGCGTTTAACTATACTCATTTAATGCATATGGCCAACATACAGTAGTGTTTTCCAACCCTGGCTTCCCATACACAAATGTAATATATGTACATATATTAACTAGTGCTGTCAATCAATTAAAAAAATTAATCACATTTTTCTAAAATTAATCGCGATTAACCGCGATTAATTCCACCTAACATTAAAGTTTTTAAATATACTTTTATATTGGAATAATTTTGCATTCAATCTTCAAATGTACTGTAACGGGGCTGCCGAGACGTGAGACGTGCGGATCCATATGCAAAGCTTTATTAAAAGACATGGTCATACAGGCAGGGTCGGGAGACAGCAAACAGGTGTGGCAGAGGCAAGTCACAGTGCAATCCGTAGAGCAAGCGTGGGTCGACGATCGGCGAACAGTATCCAAAGGGGCAAGGCAGAGAGATAATCCAGAGTCGAGAGCAATAATCCAAACGAGGTGCGAACACAGTCCAAAGGGCTAGGCGAAGGGTAAATCCAGGAAACACGGGCAGGGTCAGACAAGGCAAGATAACAAGGCAAGACAAGACTAAGACTAAGACTAGAACTATGGCAAAGGCTCCGTAACGCAGCTATCTCTGGGAGAGTGATAAACGCATGCAATACTAGGAGTTAACAGAAACACGGGATGGCACGGTAAAGCAGCTAGCTCTAGGAGAGTGCTATACGCAGATCAATACACGGCCCTGAGACTGAGAATGTCCATGGTTTAAATGGTGTGTGTGATTGGGTGATCAGTGGAATCAGGTGTGTGTTGTCAGTGCAATGGATTGTGGGAAATGCAGTCCAGTGTGCAATGTGGTGTAAGAGTCCGTGTGGTGAGTTGGTGACATCTGGTGGCGAATAAACGGAAGAGCAAGGCCAGGATTCGTGACATGTACAATGTACAAACAACAAAGACAGTATATTTTTAATATTTCTTTAATGGCATCTTTTTTATGATTGAAGGCCAGCATCACTGATATCAATACTACTGATGTCTCTATAAAATAGTTTTTTCCCCTGAATATTTAACCATTGACTGTAGCCAGTCAGCATTACAGAATAATTTAGATCTATACATTTTAACATTTATTAGACTTAACTTCTAATTTAAGTGAACTTAAAACAACCATCACATGAACCTATTATAATAAATGACATATTTAGCTACTTGTGCTCTTCAGCAGAAATATACAGAAAATGAATACTTACCAAACATTAAATTCTAAATTAAATATAGATGAACCCCTTAAAGCTATAAAAGTTATTGACTTCCTCTTTTTTTTTCTTTGGTTCTTGGATTATAGGCATCACAGCAGCTGGTTATTAGCTTATTGCCTGCTATAGCTTTAAAAGCTGCTGCTGCTGAACGTGACGCGGATCTGACATGCAACTCTCTTTTCTCTACTAATGAGCGGACGAGTTGAATCGGGTGTTTTAGATGAGGGAGACAGTGCTGGGGTGCCTCAGGACAGTTTTTAAAACCATTTCAGAGACATGTTCTTAAATGTGACGCATATATAACATATTGCATGCATGCACGCAGTTTTAAGGCAGCTTTAATCGCCTTTTTGGTAACTTCATGCCTTAACTGACGGCATAACTAGGACATTGCATGCACGTAGTTTCTTTCGCTGTTTGATATGAAATGATACAGGCTACAGCGCGCGCCAGCACCTTTGTGCGTGTATTTGAAGAGCGCGCGCTACGAGCACAGTATCTTTTCCGCGCTCGTTTGACTCGCGCCTGGCGCAGAGGCGAAGTTAGAGCGCGTCTGAAACGTCTCCCGTTTGATGTGGTCATAAAGACGTTCTGCATCTAAATAAACGCAATCCTTTTCAAGAAAAAAAGAGAGAGGCAGCAGTTGCGAATGGGGTGGCCAACCCTAGCCCCGCCCCTGCGTTAATTGCGTTAAATATTTTTAACGCGTTAATCAGAAAAAATTAATCGCATGCGTTAACGCGCTAATTTTGACACCACTAATATTAACATTTCCATATATTAAATATATTGTCATATGAAGTAAAAACATATATGGAACATACACTACCTGTCAAAAGTTTTTGAACAGTGAGATTTGCAATGTTTTTAAAGACGTTTCTTCTGCTCACCAAGCCTGCATTTATTTCAGCCAAAGTACAGCAAAACAGTAAAATTTTGAAATATTTTTACTTTTTTTAAATAACTGTTTTCTATTGAAATGTATTTTAAAATGAAATTTATTCCTGTCATTTCAAAGCTGAACTTTTAATATCATTACTCCATTCACATGATCCTTCAGAAATCATTCTAATATTATGATTTGTTGCTCGAAAAACATTTACTGTATTATGTTGAAAACAGCCGAGTAGAAATTTTCAGGTTTCTTTGATGAAAAAATTTATCTGAAATAGAAATCTTTTGTAACATTATAAATGTCTTTATCATCACTTTTGATCAATTTAAAGCATCCTTCATCCTACTCAACTGTTATTGATAATAATAATAATAAATCGTTTCTTGAAAAGAAAATCAGAATATTAGAATGGTTTCTGAAGGATCACTGACTGGAGTACTGATGCTGAAAATTTTGCTTTGATCATAGGAATAGCTTACATTTTAAAATATCAAACACAAGGGAACGGAGGAGATGAGGAGTAACTCAAAATAAACAGTCTTTTAATGATCCACAATCCAACAGGGGTAACACAAGACAGGGAGAGCACACAGGAGCACAACATTAATACCAGATGCTAGACTAAAGAAAACACAGGGCTTAAGTACACTAGGTAATAAATAAACACAGGTGGAACAGAATGAACATAATCAGGGAACGTAATCAGGGAGAACTGAAACAGGTGGGACTAAATTAACTAAAGGAGAACAGGAAAAGGAACAAAACCAAATATGGGCAAACAAGAGGTAAAACTAGGACATGGGGAGCACAAGGACAGAAAACACAACACAACACAAACATATGGCCTAACAATTACTGCAATATTACTACTGAATTCAGAAGAGAATTCTTTAAAAAGAAATAAAAATATTACTGTTCAAAAACTTTTGACTGGTAGTGTACAGTATATATAGATTTTTTTAATCAGCATTTTTATTAGGCTCCTATGTTTAGGTTCAGTAATTTCACTTTAACGGCAATAAAAAGGTTATTAGTCAGTTACTGAAATACCTTAGAATGGACTTAGATGAAAATGTATGTATGTTTAGATATGTATGTTTATCTTTGTATAATACATTTTTGGACATATGCACATGTAAATCCATCCTAAATACATGTTGATATTATATAAGGAAATGAATTTATGAATTAAACAAACAGAAATTACAAAAACATTCATGAACATACAGATTTGGGAAAGGGAAGTGGTGTGTGGCCAACTATGGTGACCCATACTCAGAATTTGTCCTCTGCATTTAACCCATCCAAGTGCATGCACACAGTAGTGAACACACACCCAGAGCAGTGGGCAGCCAATGCTGCGGTGCCCAGGGAGCAGTTGGGGGTTCAGTGCCTTGCTCAAGGGTCTCACCTCAGTCATGGTATTGAGGTGATCCTCAATCCCTGCCAGACCTGAGACTCAAACCCACAACCTTCGGGTTACAAGTCCAACTCTCTATCCATTAGGCCATGACTGCCCAGCTTTGTGTATATATATGTAGAATTAATAAAGTTGCATATATATAAAAATTCTATTTTTCAAAATTTAAAATATAATTGGTCTAATATATCAAAACATGTCTTTTCATCTCTCCTTTTCCACTTCTCCCAGGTGATCCTGAACTCACTGTTCTTTAACTATGATCTGAAGAAAGCGGTTACAGAGCCTAGAGTCCACAACCAGCTCAACCCCAACATGACAGTTGTGGAGCAGGACTTTGAGCAGGTGGGTCCCTGGACTTAACAACTAAACTTTCATAATTTAAGACATGATAAATCTTTTAAAAAGTCAGTAAAAAGACAGTTATTCATATTTTTTTATTATATGTTTTTGTGGCTCTTTGTGAATGTGTCCACACACGCTACAGAGCGTTCTTGATGGCCTGGCTCAGAAGAATCACATAACAGAGCTGCAGAGGACGCCAGGAGCAGTAGTCCAAGCCATTGTGCGACAAGGAGACAAACTCTGCGCCGTATCTGACCCTAGGAAAGGAGGCTATCCTGCAGGATATTGAACAACACTCCCTCTCTCCCTTTTCAATTTTTGTGGGCCTTTAGTTATTGGTGACTCAATCAAGAACCAGGAAAAACGAATAAACGCATTGTAAAGCAATGCACCTCTCATTCCAAACTGTCAACATGGACCCCAATGCACAAGGTTGCACAAAGACTCCCTGTATTTATTTCTTTTTTCTTTTTGATGGGAAAATGTTTTATTGGTATCAACAGTGCCTAACTTTCATATTGAACGGTCTATGATATTTCCAAGCTTATTTATTCCTTTTGTGTGTAGAGGAAGAGGATTGATTATCAGTATGTGGGGGTCCTTTGGTACCTGATTCCATTGTATAGATTCTTTGTTGTGTCATGGAGTTCTTTGGGTTAATGGACATGTTAAGAGCGATTCAAAATGAGCAATACAAAAAGTGCCTGTGAAAGTGACAAAGTCAGGGAAATAAGTATGAAATTAATCATAGTAATAAAAATATTTCAGGTTTTTATTTGCAAAAAAAAGTCATATTGGAAAAACGTGATCTTTTTAAGCTTCTATTTTTTCATGGTAGACACAATGTAATAATAAAAAACTGTTAAAATGTGTGGAAACTATCATATTACCATCTATAAGCTGAATGTTTCACTTAAAGCTGCAACCAGCGTATTCATTTTTAAATAGTGAACTGGAATGATAATATTCTTAGAGTGAAGAGAAGCTATCAGAACCATTCTTAAGTAAAATCGTGGGAGAACGGCATGTACAGCTTTAGATTACCTCACTGGACACGTTCGCCTCTGTATAGAGCCATCCTCTCATGAGATGACCTGCATAATGTGAAATGCTGAATTGTTATTGTTATGAGTAAATGACTTGTGTATGTGAAAAAGACCCGAGTTCCAAGGCAGAAAAACATGTTCACTTCAGGTCTATTATTATCTAATGTGAGTCTCATTTTATGTTTGAATCACATTTAAAGGAATAGTTCATTCAAAAATAAATTTGCTGATAATTTGTAGATCAGTTTGTTTGTTCATCAGACCAGATTTGGAGAAATTTAGCATTACATCACTTACTCACCAGTAGATCCTCTGCAGTGAATGGGTGCCGTCAGAATGAGAGTCCAAACAGCTGATAAAAACAATGAATTAAAGTGAAATGAAAAGCTGTGTGTTTGTAAGGGACAAATCCATAAAGATGTTTTAAATTTAAACCGTTGCTTCTGTCCATAATCCAAAATAACTCTTTCTTCAGTGAAAAAGTCAATCCTCTCTTGTCCTCTCACTTTAAAATCCACTGACATATGTGTTTATAACTGTTTTGGACTGTTTTCTCTTGTAAACGGTACTTGATTTGTTCATATTTCTGTCTTGAATCAGATGAGACAACTTTTTCACTGGATAAAACAATATTATGTAGAGAAAACTTGCATTTTAGTCAGAAACAATGGTTTGAAGTAAAAAAAAAAAACAAACAAAAAAACAACTCTAAATGATGGACTGGAGTTTACTTGTGGATTACTTGTGGATTACTGTATTGTTTTTAACAGCTGTTTGGACACTCATTCTGACGGCACCCATTCACCGAAGAGGATCCAGAGGAGAAAGTGATGTAATGCTAAATTTCTCCAAATCTGTTCCAATGAAGATACAAACTCAACTACATCTTGGATGGTCTGATTTTTAGCTAATTTTCATTTTTGGTGAACTATTCCTTTAAGGGCTATCACTAGACTGTTTGTAGCCAAATCATACAACTGCAGTATCATGCTGTATAATGTACAGATCACATTAAGCTATATCATGAAGCTAGAGATGTTAATGTTTATCATCAAGTGACACTGTGGTGTTAATGTATAGTGCATTCAGAGAAGTACATGTGTGTATATATTTTTTAAACATCCACTGTTCTGTGGCTGTTGTTATGCTGTTAATTAAACTGTTTTTGGACCAATGTATGTTTGCTGTTGCATTCATAAGTGTTGATATAAATATTGCAAGAGCTAATTACTAAATAATGCAAGCTGTATTTTATGAAACAGTGCCATTGAAACAGCTCTGAGGCAAAAACATGTTTTGAAAAATGAAAAGCACTGTAAATATTCCAGTCAGCGGCCACATGTGAATTAATTTTTTTATTAAGGTAGAAGAGCAAACTTGTTCATCTTTGAAAGAATAATAAGAATCAAGTAAACAAGTATTTAACCTGTCTGAACTAATGAAAATCTGTGGTGTTTCTGCACAAGCATCACCAAACAGATTTACAATTTACTGCATCTGGAATCACATACTTTGACTACATTCAAACTTACACTACATTCTAAGTGATCATGGTTTGTCAAGGTTTGTCATATTTTAATAAAACTATTTTAATTAATTTTTTTTATTGTACACACACACATATTCAGCAAGGATACATTATCTTGATTAAACATGATAATAAAGATTTTAAAATGGCTTTTGTTCAACTTTTTCAAATATTCAGATTTAGTTTTTATTCATCAAAGAATCCTAAAAAAAATGTTTAATGGTTTACACAAAAATATTAAGCAGAACAAGTGTTTTTAATATGGATAATTTCCAAATAATAATAATAATAACAATTTTTAAAAAGTTTCTTAAGCACCAAATTATATTAAAACGATTTCTGAAGGATCATGTGACACTGAGGACTGGAGTAATGATGCAAAAAAAATAAAAAATCAGCTTTGCCCTCATAGAAATAAATTGCAAAATATATTCAAATAGAAACCAGTTATTTTACTTATAATAACATTTCACAATATACTGTTTTACTGATTAAATTAATGAGCATAAAAGACTGCCTAAAAGTAGCATCTGTATGTATTTATTTAAAAGTCCTTTTATTTGCCGTGTTTTTACAGTATAAGCATTACTGTTAATGCGGTAGCAGCCTGTGGAAACATGTAAGTGGCCTCAGGCTGTGTCTGTGTATGATTTGCATGTATTTCCATGTTGACTTAACTCAGCAGAGAAAAGACGTAACTAAAATTTTCAAGGAAACAAGAAAATCGTTATTTGCTACAACACTCCTGCAGCTGCTCACTGACATGCGTGTGGTCACCATCGTAAGCTCATAACTCACTGCGGAGACGCTTTGTTCAGATTCTGGAGTTGCTCATAAATGTTCCGTCAAGAGTTTTCAAGAGCACATTCACACTTTGAATGAACTGAAAACTCAGGAAATCCGCTGATTGACACACAAAAGGCGATGTCCAAAAGCGCACAATGGTCTGACAGTTTTATTGTCCCCCGGCCTGCGGTTGCTGAGGATGACTGTAAGTTTGGGCTGAGGAGAGATGATTCAGTGTGGATGCTATTATTCTACTGTCAGACAGGAAACCCTCAGGCTTCCATATGCTCTCAGCTCCAGGATGGAAAGCATAAAGGAATGAGAGTGAGAAAGATTTGGGTACCAGCAGGCAGAATCAGGACTAAAGCTCCCCTGTGGACTTCAAATGGAAATGACTGGGCTTTAGACTCGCACAGACGGAGGACTCTAAGGGTTTGCTGACTGGCACTCAAGTTCTGCTAACTGCTTATGCCAAACGATTACACGACAACGTTTATTCTTGTGCTCCTGAATAGCTAGAGCTCATAATGCTCTGTTTATCTTTCCGATCATGATGCCAAAGCTAATGCAATCACTCACATTGTTCATAGCCTCTGATGAGATCTCACTGTGAGTCAGACACATCCTATTTTCAGGGCTTTGGACGTTAATTATAAAGAAATGCTGGGCGTCATGCTGTGGAGGCATCATTGGTGAGCAGCTGAGCTAAACATTCCCTTTGACCATCCATCTGCACACTTCAGAACTATTGAGAGATGCCAAGAACCTGTGACAGGCAATCCATGCAATCAATAATGCGACTGTAACACTTTTTAGAGCCTGTATGGTGCTGTTTACCCATTAAAAAGGGTTTGACACAGTCTAATTAAACATCTAATTTAAAACTAATTCAGGTGAGTTTTTTTTTTTCAAGCAATGACTGATGCCAAGTAAAAATAATCATAAAGATGTTATATTGCACTCATCGCCCCTGGGTGTGTGTTTGTAGGGCAATTTGGCCTCCCAATAATATAATACTATACACAACACTTAGATATAGAAACTGATTTTTTGTAGTAGCATTTACACTACACTTAGTAATACTTTATTTTGAATTTTCATTTTGCATTTAAAGTATTCTAAAGTATTCTAAATTTAGAAAAAAATTCAACAAATGAGTTTATGTAAAACATTGTTTCATGTGTTGAGGTTCAACTTTTATAAGAAAAAAAACAATATCAGTATATAACTATGAAAGAAAGACATTGGACTTGAAGATAACAACCTCACAAAATGTTAGCGAGTGTCAAAAAAACTTGAAAAAAAATAGTATACCGCTCAAAAGTTTTTGGGTGAGAATTTTTTTTAAAAAGAACTCTTTTATGCTCATAAAAGATGCATTTATTTGATCTAAATACTGTAAGACTGTGAAATATTACAATTTTAAATAACTGTTTATTATTTTAATCTATTTTAAAATGTAATTTATTTCTGTAATGTTAAAGCTGAATTTTCAGCATCATTACTCCAGCCTTCAGTGTCACATGATCCTTTAGAAACCATTTGAATATGCTGATTTTCTGCTCAAGAAAACAGTGCTGCTTAATTTATTTTTTTCATTTATTTATTTATTTTTTGTGGAAACCACGATACATTTATCAGGATTCTTTAAATAATAGAAAGTTCGAAAGAACAGCCTTTATTTAAAATATTTTTTGTAACATTGGAAATGTCTTTTGATCATCATTGCTGAATAAAAGTATTAATTAAAAAATAAAAATAAATCTTGCAGACCCCAAACCTTTGAACCATATTGTATATTTGCCCTTTTTGACAGCTATGTGCACAAATCAACTCACATTAAACAAGCAAGTTGGGTAGCTTACAAAGTGTTTTTTTAAACATGTGCCTAAAGCAGTGTTGCAAACTATTATAAAACAACATTCACATACTGTGTATATATACACATCAACATATGTATTTACAACAAACATTATTCACAGTAAAATGAAAAAAATATATATTTTTTCGTGTTTTTCACAGTAAAACATCAAAACTTCACATATTGATTTGTCAACTGGCCGGTTTACTTCATCCAAACGCGGCACAGATGCACAGTCTCCAGCTGCACTCCGGGTCAATACCCTGCAGCTTTTCCATGTTTCCGTGAGTCAGATACGGCCTCTATGCAGTTGTTTTTCTTTGACACTGCATTTACCACATTATAAAACATCTGTGGGACTTTGACTTTGTGCCCAGTCTTGTTAAGTGACTCCCGAACAATCTGAGGAAGAAAAGAGATGAAAGTGGTTTGGAAATTTCACCTGATCTTTTACAAACAATTGACCATATGGAAACATTTGTATCTACTTACATGGTCAAACAAGGGCTCAAAGTTGAGGACGTTTTTGGAGTCCACAAACACTACAGGGGCATCGATGGAATCTTGCAGAGTCTTGCCAAACCACAGGAAGTTCATGAGAGTCTAGCCAGAAGGGTTTCGGTTAGAGTTGGATTACTGAATCACAGTGCGTTAAATTTGTTAAAGTGCAGTTTCGACTCACCAGAGCCACCCCGGTGGTGATCATACTGCCACCTGAGGCTCCTATGACCACAATGTGCTTCTGAGATGGGGAGTAAAGGATCACTGGAGACATGGAGGAAGGCGGCTGCTCACCTTCACACAGATACACACAGAACAGATACTTATACATTCACAAAGTGTCAAAATGTTCTATCCAGAATACCAAATAAACAATACAAATTCTGATAAATACCAAAATTCAGTTCAAATAAATACCAACATTCTGTACTGTTTTGCTTAAATAAATAAAATGTAAAAAAAAAAACTAACATAAATTAATATGAGATTTGCTAAAGATTACATTTCACTGTTATTCAATTACACTGTAAAAAAAAACAAAACAATTTTTTCAGTTGTAATTAAAGTGAACTTTACAAGAAAATTATTTCATTTTTTTCTAATTCAAAATTTCACATTTGATTTAATTTGTTACTTGTAGTTTCTTTGTAATTATCTGTGCAATTTCTAAGTTAAAATCCTACACCATTTTCAGTGCATTAGTATTTCAAGAGAGAGTAAGAGAGAGAAATATTCTTTTAATTTTGGTAGCTGTATGTGTTAATGATCAATTTGTGAATTTTTTTTTACTGACCAGCATGAATTTGGTCTGTTTTTCCACAGAAGTCTACAAGTTCATTGTTGAGGAGGATGCCTGTTTTGGGAGAGAAAATTCTGGATCCAAATCTGAGAAGAGAGAAAGAAACAGTCAGTTTTGACACTTTCTAAGGCACGATTTTATTCCTGCATAGCATTGCATTCTTTAAAAAAAGTAATAGTATAATGCACAATATTATCTGGCAGTGTTCCAGTGCTCGTATAAATGGAGTGAATGTGATTTGAGGGCACATACATGTGGTTGATGGTGCTGGTCACAGATACCGCCATACCATCCTCAGCAAGCACGGACACATGAGTGGTACCATGAGAGTCCAGGTATGGAGTGACGCTGTAGTAGCTGGCATCATAAGTGCGGTCAGGGCTGATTTTTGCTCTCACTTTACCCGCAAAATGCTTCTGAATGATCTCAACTGCCTCCTATTCAAGCCACACAGAACGTCAAGGATGAACTAATGCATGACTTTATGTGTCCCAACCAGTGGGATGCCAGCAATAATGGCAGTGTTGCTGTGCTGTACTCTACTGCCTGCAGTAATGATCACCCAGAACACAGCACTTAAGTCATTATAGTAGATTACACTAGTGCCTCCAGAGAGTGTAATGACTGTAATGTTTCTGTTGAGATACTAAAATACAGCCTGACCAATGGTATCATGCCTTTAACACTTACAGAGATGTTAAAAATGTCAAATGAACAATTTCCTCCACAAAGCCTACCGTTTGAGAGGCAAAATTGGGATCTTTTATGAACTTCTTAAGACCGTTGGCGAATTTACAGGTTTCTACGTAACGCTGAAATGTTAAGACCTTCTCGTCTCCCTCTAGAGATGCAGGATTTAGGTTAAAACCTGAGGAAAAGAGAGAAATAAATCAGTGTAACAGCTTAGAAATTTAAAAAAAAAAAAAAGGTTTGACATTTGTGAACTTAGCATTAATATGTATATCAAATAAATAATATTAACCAGTGATAATATGAAATATTTCTTGAGCAGCAAATCAGCATATTAGAATGTTTTCTGAAGGATCATGTGGCATTGAAGACTGAAGTAATGAAAACTAAAATTCAGCTTTGTGTTACAGGAATAAATTTCATTACACATTCAAGTAAAAAAAAAAAAAAAAAAAAACTAAAAACTAAATATTTCACAATACAGTTTTTCTCAATCGCTGTGGCTCAGTTCTCAAATGAGAATTTGTTTGTTTTTCTCTCAAAACAATAAGTTCAGATGTCTGAACAATTAGTTTCTTGTTCACATAAGATTTGAATTTCTTATTGATTTAAGCAACTCTTCTCAACTTCTAAACGTTCTTTCATCGTGTGAACCATCACATGCAAATTGATCTGTTCAATTATCAAAATCGACAAGTGTGTAAATTCCATAAATATCAGACATGGAATGGTTGTAATGTCTGCTAAGTTGGCAAGTGGTTTGCCATTAGGGTTGCAAAGGGGTGGAACATTTCCTGTAAATTTCCTGAAAGTTTCCAGAATTTTTGAAAAAAAAAAAAAAAAAAAAAAGTGTACATTTTCAGAAACTTTTGGAAAGTTTCCAGAAATTCACTGAAAAATTTCTGCCTCTTTGCAACCCTATTTGACATTGTAAAGAAACGGGATCACAATCTTGCCAATCAATCAAGTTTGGAAGTATATATAGTTTGCCCAGCACAGTCACTACCGTTTTTTGGATGAACGTCACAACCTTAAACAGCAGCAGCTGCAGCAGTGCTGTATAAATACATTTATATTTGTACAGAACATTTGTGTTACGTGTAAACTGTGAACATTCAAGAATGTGTGGTGTTGTTGGTGTAAGGGGAAGACAAAGAGTGTGTAAAAATGAGTAAGCAATTGTGAAATAAAAATATAAAATGTACAGACTAAATGAAAATGTTTCCTTATTTCCTTATTTATTGTGTACTACAGTGTTGACGTTACCCAATACATATATACCTGCTGTTGAAATATGTATACACAGGCAAAACTTGTGCATATAAAATTGCATATAGCAAAATGAAATTTGCATATAACACAAAAAGAAATGAAATTTGCATATAACATATCTCCATGGTAAAAATACATCTGAACATTTTGACCAGTGTGGCTCACACAATGACAAAAACACTTTTTATTTTGGTAGCACTGACACAATAACTAGGTTTTTAAACATGAATTAAATGTTTAGGGTGAGTTACTACCTTTTGCAGAAAATGCAATAGGGTTCTGATGTTTCAGCAAACAGTTTTGACAATTGCACTTACAGTTTAGAAATGGTTAAGGCTGTTTTGAAAAATGTGCCAAAGCAACTGAGAAAAACTGTAAATGCAGCCTTGGTGAGCATTAAAAAAAATCTTGCCAATTTTTTAATTTTTGAATGGAAATAGCTGGGTCACTAATGCCCCATAACACAAGCGAAAAGGTCTGCACCAAAATTTAATGCTATGTGTTTTAACATCAAACTTAATTATTCACTAGTAACGAATAGCGATGGCGATGCTTGCCTCAGCAAGTACCATAAATAAAGGATAAAAGGGTTAATTAATTTTCCCACCTAGCATAGTATTGAGTATGAAGCTAAGTGTAGCTCCCCCTGCTGGCGGTGGAGGAAAGTGCATTTCATAATCTCCTAGAGCCACTTCCCAGGCATCTAATTCAGATGCCCTGAATGACCTCAAGTCCTCCAGAGAAATTGTTCCGCCTGAAATACACAGTAAATAAACTGTGATTCATGTATATTTATGGAAATCAATTGTAGAAAGTGGCATTCTGAATTACCTGCGCTTTGTATATCACTGACAAGGTCTTTGGCAATGTCTCCAATGTACAAAGCATCTGCTCCTTGTTCTGCGATGATCTCAAGTGTATCTGCTAGTTTTTCAAATCTCACTATGTCCCCTTCTTTCAGTAGCTCACCTTGTTCATTCTGGAATAACTGGCTATAAAAGAAACACATTCAGATGAATGTTTTCACTCTTATTGGAATGTGACAGAATTCATTTTTAAAAAGCTCTGTTAAAGGGAATATTATAAGTCTGTATTCATCAGAATGTGAGAACAGGTATTACCGTAATGGTGATTCTGGCTTCTCCTTTAAGAGAAGTGGCAAAAATCGAGAGAGCACATAGGGTATAGGGATGCCCTCTCTAGCCATCTTGATAGTAGGCTCAAATAAACTGGCCCAAGGTAAACGTCCATACAGTTTATGAGCTCGCTCATAGCCACGGATATCACCTGGTACACCGATCCAGTGAGCACCTATAGAGAGAGAAACTCTAGCTATCATATTTACTTAAAATGCTCAGTACACTGAGTGTGTGTAGTTATGATAAATAAGTATATAATGCTAAACAAGGTCTGTATTTAAGAAATAGTGGATTACATCTTTTGACATGGGGCATTGCACATATTTAAATATAAATATTTACATATTTAAGTATTTAAAAAAAAAAAAAAAAAACTTCATCCACTGTTCACGCTCACCTTCCATTCGCTGTATTGTGGCTGGACACATGGTAAGAAGGTCCGTTTTAAAAGCTTTTGGGACAGTCTCTCTGGCATTGATTACCCTCACTAAGCCTACATAACAGAGATGTGGATGAACATTAACAATAATATGCATTATAAAACAAAATAATGATTAATTTAAGGTATTAAAGGTAGGATAATCCTCACCATTTTGTTCCCGTATTGTGAATATAGATCCTCCACCAATGCCCATACTCTGAGGATTTATGATTGACGTGCACAGTAAAGTAGCAATGGCGCCATCTACCGCTGAGCCACCCAACTGCAGTATATCTCTAGGAGGAGGGGGGGGAAAAGACAGAATTGAGCTATGGCAGGGGTTTTCAAGCGATTTGATGTCAAGGCCCAAGGGCATCCAAATACAATGATCCTCTTCCTGGGAAGGCCCCCCTTCCTATCATGTACATAGAAAATATGTATCATGTACATAGAAAATATGTGGTTTCCAAAACTAAGTTGTAGTAGTTTTTTTAAATTTAAATCTTATCTGGAACGTAATCATTTTCGGCTAAGGTGACAGTATGTCTTTTACTTTACCCATTTACAGCTGATTTCAAATTTATTTGTATAGTGATTCTCACAATTATTATTCCTAATGGTATGTTCACACAATTCCATCCCTCCTGCTCCCTCAGCTGGATTCTGTTCACGCTGTATTTTTTGGGTCATTCTTTTATGTCATCACATTTAAGTGCCAACTGTTTACCTCTGTTGCTAGGTAACGACTGCTCAAGAGAAGGCGGCAAAAAGATAGCGCTGCTCATCTCGATTTTGTACTTCAGTTTTCGAACCTTTGGTTTTGTTTCCCAAGCGTCATATATTGAAAAGGTTCCAAAGAACGCGGGAGTTAATTACTGGAGGCCAACAGAATTGAAATGTTCATGATCTCTACTTGCACAGCATCAGTCCCAATTATCAGGAGAAGTGAGTGAACACACACACACACACACACACACACACAATTTGACCAAAACATAGGTCACAGCACCAAATGTTCTAGTGTAAATGTTCTTTTTAGCCACTGTCAAATACTGCAGTCAACAAAGCCATATGATTTCCGACCTGTCTTTAAAATCAGAATGAAACGGTATGTATCAGTAGGATATAATCAGTAATTTAATTTGTGTTAAAAATTATTCATAATTTGTACCTTTCCTTGTTTGACAACTATGAGCTGACACGAGAGAGAATAGGGGACATACAACAACAACAACAACAACAACAACAAATAGGAAGTGATTTGGAAAATTAGCTAATAACTGCAGGAGGTCATGTATCAAACACCCTTTAAGACCCTTCAGAAGCTTCTGCCGGAGGCTGGCATAACCAATATGTTTAGAAATGATCTATATTTAAATAGTCTATCATGATTAGCCTACTTTCCGACTACACCTTTCAAAGACCGATATCTAAATGTATAAACCCACTTCACCCCTCAAAACATAGGCTATCAGTTTTATCGTTTACTTCTAAAAGCAACTGACTTTTCTTTATAGTAAACACAAATATGAAATAGTGTAAAAGTTATCGTATACTTAAGAATTTAGCGCTATAGGTCTAAATCATTAGTTGTTGTCCAAGACTCCTTTATTGAGAGGAAGCCAGACTGGTGTCAAGAGGATTAGTAGGCTGTGAAGATACTTCACCTAATTAACTTCAAACTTTCTGTGTAGCCTACATTTAACCGGACGTTTCACCTCAGCAGCCACTCATATCCTCAAATTTACCTGACCCAGGGATTACGACAACCTAGTTTTTGTAATTTTCCAGGAAAACGTGATCTTCCACATTAATATGCACATTTAAATGTAAAGTTTGGATGCTAGATTTTAAAGTGTTTACTAAAATATTTCATCTAATCATCCGTAAGCACGCTATTTCTGAATTTAAACTAACACAATTCACAGTGCACTGCATAGGCTACATAATGTACTACATATGTAGACGGTAAGTAGTAAAGGCAATCACTCACCGCCCGATCTTTGAGCAGGTTTCCGAGTCCGCTGCCACTGCTGCGTTTTTGTAAAGTCCGTCAGTACACTGCTCGTTAAAGTGAGTCGCGCAAATAATAATAATTATAATAATACATATAATCGGAATACTTATGCACAAGCAAACTTTCTCTTTTCGTCTGGCCATTGTTTCCCGAGCCGTTGCGGCTTTGCTTTATCGTTGAACTTCTAGAGTAGGCTACAGCAGAAGTGCGCTATTAGCCCTCCCCTTCCACAGTGTCACCGCCTAATTAAGCGCATTGTCAAGGTGTAGAGGTCGAGTCTAAATTGGATTGTGTGAAGTGTTTTTGTAAGAGCTGTTTTCGCACCCTCCAATGGTATTAGGCAAACTTCACTCTCTACAGAAACATTCCCCCTGCAGCCGTGGAGTGGACTGCTGGACCACCCAAGCTTTGAATTTACAACCCCCCTTTTTTAACCACCATATGTTTTGACTCAGATGGATGAGGTCACATTTCTGCCACACCAAAAGTAAGTAGCTTAAGCTATTTCAACCTAATGACTCAATAAAATTTTGGCTTTTGAATTATATGCATAAATAATATTTTTGAATGTAGCCAGTTAATTTAGATGTTACCAGGTGGTGCACACTTTTGTAGGTTACCTGGCAACATATTTTTCCCCAATCAAACTGTATGTCAACAAACTAATTGATCAAAAATTATCGTGCATATTTTGAAATGTCTCTCTTTGGACGAATTCACACTGCACCAACATAGGCTGACCAACAGCAACAGACACTTTGTCACATTTGTCAGATCAGTATGTGACCCCTGCCTGGCATTTGCTGTTGGCTGGCACTTGTTTTGTACATGTTGAATCAACTCTGTTGGTGAAGTGTGAAATCTTAGTTTGTTGACATACAGTTTGATAGGGAAGAATATGTCGTCAGGTAAGCTGCAAAAGTGTGCACCATCTAAATTAACTGGCTACATTCAAAAATATTATTTAACCATTTAATTAAAAAGTCAAACTTGTATTAAGAGTTTTCATGTGTTAAGAAAATCCATTTGCACTGAACTGATTTGGTGAAAAAAATAATGAGCAAAGTACAATCGAACATACTACTTTCTCTATGTTGGCATTTGTCATGTGACCTATGATGTCATCAGAACTTGGTAGATTACTTACAAATTGTAGTCCGTTACTGATTCCAAATTACATGACAAAAATTGTGGTTGGGTAATATAATCAGGCTATTTTTGATTACTTTTTGATTACTTTTTGACCTAACTTGTTTATCACATTGATTTAAATATGATAATCTTGTACCATATTGATACAAAAATACAAAGAAAAAAAAAACATTCCATTCATTGTTATTGAAGTGTATTAAAATTACATGGGACAGTAAAACCCAAAGTATACTTCGGTGTTTATGTTTATGCTGCTGTAAATGTATAGTGCACGTGATGTAAATATTGTCATCAGCACAATGGTTTGGGAGAAAAAATAGCATACAGTATGCAGTACAATCCAAACATAAAACATTCTCCATGTTTAGAATGTCATGTTCCCTACCATTTACAACTATGACTCTCCCTTGGCCTCATGGGACAGTAAAGCCCAAAATATTATTTGTTTTGTATGCGTACAGTGTACAAGAAAATAATATTGTCACCAGCATAGTATTGTGCGTGTGCATCTTGTATTTCCAAACCACAGATTATACTTCAGTTTTAGGTATGCGTACAGTGCATGTGACATAAATTTCATCATCGGAATAGTATGCACACAGCCATATTTTCCAACTGCACGTACTACTGTATGTAAGTTTCACAGTCGAAAGCAAAAACAAAGGTGATGGAACAGCAACAAACTACTGGAGACCGCAAAAATAACAGGTTCCCTCGCAGACAAGAAACCTGCAACTCTAGTTTGAAGAGTTTACAGACATCTATCAGTCATAACTTCTGAAATAGCCCAGAAACTGGATAAGGATGAAATTCTCAAATGCGCATGTGTCAAGCACACTATCAAATGGATTATACTTTGAAAGGCTACACTTAAGTAAGAGTCTGCATCAAAACTGGAGTATACTTCCAGCTTAAGTGGCCACTACATGTGCATACTGCAGACAGTTTTGGAATACTATACAGAATTTTAGAAGTAGGCATAGGCTATTCAGATTTGAGGATAGTCCCTGACATTACAACGCTGCTAAGATCCAAAAATAACAACCCACAATTGGTGCTGGACAGTGCATGGTGAACAGGTGTTTCATGTCAGCTGTTTTATAGCATGACATATTTGAAAAGATATGGAATCATTACATAGTTGTATTTATGTGCATATATTGTTCAATTTCATCTATATTACATAAAGTCTAAATATAATTAGGAATGCATGCATTAGAAAAAAATACTTATAAAAGTTCTATATATTTCATTTAATCTCATTTCAGCTCTCAGAATGTTTGGTCTTCCAACAAGAGGGTAAATTATATTATAACCTCTAAGCTATTAGAAAGCAAAACTGAAAAATAGATACGTGTAACTTCATTTTTTATTTATTTATTTTTTTAAGAAACATTATCTGAGTTTCAAGTTGGTTTTGTTGGTAAGCTTCTCATATGAGTGCTAGGAAAAGGGGGAGGTCCTTCATAAAATCTAGATAGATTATCTTTGAAGATCGCCCACGAACACAAACGCACAGCACATCAGGAAGCTGTTCATCTCGCGTGTCACCTGAAGGCAAGTTTCAGATTTGGCACTGTCAGTCATTTGTATTTTGCACTGTCACTGTAGTTTTCTGGAAAAGTGAGAGGTTTAATCAATACGCCCGCAACTGCATTTCGAACAGGGCAGTTTCCTAGCTTTCAGGCTCAAACAGAGCAGATGTCCGCGTGCCTGTAGTCTACTTAGCTGAATTAAAAATAAATAAATAAAAATAAAAGCAAAAACTAATCGACGAAGACCACTGGAAATATAGTAACAACGCAAAGTCGCAATTTCTAAACAAACCACAAAGCGTTACATTGTTGCGATTCCATTTGTGGCGATTCTAGGGCTAAACGCTCACGAGTGCGATGTCAGAGGAAGTTGTCTGTTTGGCGTACAATGCACCATGGGAATTGTAGGCCGTTGGGGGTGTCACTTGTAAACAACTACTAATGCTTTTATCATAAAATAACATGCACTATTAGAGTAAAGCTGTCACATATCTTAACCACGTGGCAGAAGTGGGATTTACTTTGTTTTTTCTTTGTCATATTTTCCGTGATTAGTTCTTATTGCACTTATGGTTATACTTTTTTTCATATCTTTTGACTGAGAATGGCTACGTGAGCAGCTGTACAGGTGGGTTCTTAAACGATTCGGTGTTTTAAATAAATCTTCTAAAATGAACAAATCGCTAAATTCGAAGTAGTTTTCGGCTTTAATCGACCATTTGAAGCACACGACTGCTTTCTTTCCTACCTTTAAGTTCCTGAGGTATTTAATTGACTGAAGTTTTTGCAAATTTCAGCTGATCAGTGTTTTGAGTATGAATTAAAACCTTTTCACCTATGACAACTGAATTCACAACAAGGAGAGAGAGGGATACTAAAGAATAGCCTACTGAACATGTGAAAATGACTGATGACAGAGTTAATTCATAATTGTAGGCTATTTAAGAACGTTAAAATGAAAGATAAATCATTAATTGCTTTTGCCCTTTTTGGGGAAACCATTTCGAATGTTTAAACCCGTTCTAAAGTCGCTTAGATTTGTAGATACGCAAGTTAAGATGAAAGATAGGATTGTTTTGGTAATGAGTGACTCTGTACTTAAGGAATCGTTGCGTGTAAGATTCGATGACTCGCTCATAGCACAAAACTGATCGCCAGCTGGTTGACGATAACATGCAAAAAGGCTCACTGAATTTGTCATTAAGTGAATCTTTTTGGTGAACGGATAAAGATTCGATTCACTGGGATGATTCGAAATCCCCTGCACTTACTGCCCGAGACACCCTCCTTATGCGGTTTACAACCTGCACCCATCTGTTTTAATAGCTAATATACAATTATAATAACAATATGAATTATTATTGTCATTACCATTGTTATTATTCGTGTTAATGTGGTAACTAGGAGCAGTATCGATGTTAATATTATAATGAAGCATTAGTTATGGTTTCAGTAGCCAGTCAATCAGTTATGCGTCTTCGTTATATAAACGCCCAGGTTTCAATGATGAGACGTAGGACGTCTGTCATGTTGTTTTCTGCCCGGTTGTCTTCGGCGTTATGGACGTCGCCTGACAGCGCTTTACGGACATAAGGGCAGGACTAGAAACTGCAATGAAACACAGCGACAGGGAGGTGTCTGAGAGGGAAGTGTATGCAGGATAACTGGCAGCGCCGGGCGGAACAACAGTCGCTGCGAATCTGACAGACAAGAAGTGCCGCCAAGCTCTCGGTAAATATGCAATTGAATGGGCGTCAGTTTGCGCATTGACCCGTTACAGTCTTTGCATGCTTAATGTAATAATTTAAATGTTGCATTAGGTGGCTGGGGTTTGTTTTTCTTTGTGCTGTATTATTGTACGCATTCCCCTGCTGTTACTCTCAATCTGTCTGTGTTGACAGCCGCCATGAGATGTTGCATTAAACCTTGGGTTTGTTTTTGTCTTTCATCTCTACTAGCCTGTCAGGTTGCATTCCATCTGAGGGATCCTAATGCAACAGTAATGCAACAATTCTCTGTTGTCTTTATGTCAGGCAATTAGGCTCTACGGGCAAATTTGTCCCCGCTGCAGGTTTGTGTTGACTATCTGCATGCTTTTATTGCAGTATGCTTGGAATTCTCTCATGACTCATGATTTTAAAAAGTGCAGTGCGGAGGTGTTGCAAAGACTGAATTTCAAATGCCATACCCGTGTGTGCTGCGGTCCCTATCAAGCTGCTCGTCGGTCTGTGCGTGAGTGTGGGGAGGGGGAGAAGAAGCCAAATGTGTGTGGGTGGTATATAGAAATGATCATGTGGTCAAACCGGGCCATCAAGGCAGGTGTGATGCAGTTTGCCTCGGCGTAGTGTTATTCTGCTGCACTTTATCACGACATGTCTTTATGTCTGCTTTTTTTTTCTCTCTCCCAGGTGCCCTCGGGTGCACTGTGTCCCTGCTGGTCTGGATCAGGAGGCAAGAAGCAGCTGAATTATCTCACGGCGGCACACTGTCAACATTTCCAAATGCATTGAAACGGAAATGAAAAGCACGC
>JAFVLL020026272.1:23645-61145 GCA_021397915.2 Tor tambroides
TGGTCTGGATCAGGAGGCAAGAAGCAGCTGAATTATCTCACGGCGGCACACTGTCAACATTTCCAAATGCATTGAAACGGAAATGAAAAGCACGCTTGCATAAACCAAAGCGGTCGGCACGTGATCGAATTAGACTGCACAAAAAGCTCCTTGATGACGGGCAAAGGCAGTGTCACTTCAGTTAAACACCAAATCAAGCCTTCCGATGCACAAGCCAACAAATAAGAATCTCTAAATCATATATCTACATGTATGTCTGAGCGTGTGCGTTTGAGATAGAGTGTGTATGTATGTTCGTATGCAGGGATGGAGTGGTCTTTAGAGCGGATGAGGGAATGGGTGGCAGGTGGCATGCAGTCGGTGCGAGAGTGTGAGTCCAGTGCTCTAGGCACTGCTCTTTGTCTCGCCCTTCTGTTTATCTGGTACTGCTATCGTGTTGGATGTGAACACTCCGCACCTTCGCTGCACGGCGGTTTCAGCCCCGAGCCGCGTGTCGGGGCGGTTCCTGGTGGAGTTCTCGCCTCGGACCTTTTGGCCCGCAGAGGCTCGTCGAAACTCCGTCAGGTCGGCGGGGCTGGAGGAAGTGGAGTCGGCGAGGAAGAACTCAATGGCTTCGCCTACTGCCAGTCACCCGAGTGCTTCCGCTGCACCAAACCCGGTGAGGGCCTGAACCAGCGGCTCTACCATAGCCTGCAGGAGTATGCCAAGCGCTACACCTGGGCCGGCATGGGCCGTGTGCACAAGGGTGTACGTGAGCAAGGCCGATATCTGCTCTGCAACCGCCCGTCCATACAAAAACCTGAGGTCTTCTTTCTGCCGGACCTTCCCTCTGCTCCTTTCTTCTCACGGGAGGCGCAGAAGCATGATGTGGAGCTCCTAGAGAGAAGTTTTCCTGCACTCCTGGCTGAGTTTGAGAGCGTTTACCGGCTGCCAACCAGTCGGACCGGATCTTCGCTTCCACTGGGCTGGAAGGCCAACAGCACACCTCGTGGCCAGTGGTGGACCTTCTCTCTGGTGAACCAGGGTACTCCGATGGTGCTGAACGCCAGGCGCTGTCCACGTGCGTGGAGGGTGCTTGGACAGCTCCGTACATTCATTGCGAATAATGTGTTTGGAAATGCCTGCTTCTCTGTGCTCAGTCCCGGAGCCACCATCAGTGAGCACTATGGGCCAACCAATGTACGCCTGCGCTGCCACCTTGGTAAGAGGTCAAAGGATGTGAATATGTTTGGGCGCCGCTACTCATTGTTTTAGAATCAAAGTAAAGTCATCTAAACTATGAAATGTCACAAAAAGAGGTGTGGAAATTAAGAAAATATATGGAATTATACTATTATTCAAAAGGGATCAGTATCAAATTAATACATAAATTATTCAGCAAGGATGCATTCAATTTTTCGAAAATGACATTTATAATTTTATAGAAAAATGTATTTGAAACAAATGCTGTTCTTTTTAAATTTCTATTGATCAAAGAATCCTGAAAAATGAATCACGGTTTCCACAAAATTTTAAGCAACACAATTGTTTTCATAATAATCAACATATAATAAGAAATGTTTCTTAAGCAGCAAATCAGCATATTAGAATGATTTCTGAAGGATCATGTGAAACTTAAGACTGGAGTTATAAGGCTGAAAATCCAGCTTTCCATCACAAGAATAAATTTTAATACATTTCACAATATTACTGATTTTACTGTATTTTTAGTCACATAAGAGATTTAAAAATCTTTTCATGCCCAAACGTTTGAATGGTAATGTATTAAAATCAATCATTATTATGATATATTTGAGCTTTTTCAAACTGAGATGCTTTTTAAACAGTATAAGTAATTCACATGTGTTCTGGACATTTGGATGCTAAAAATAATTTTTTAAGAACATTTAGTAAATGTGAATTGCACTTGTAGGCACAGTTTATATTTGCATCAAAGGTTTTTAAGATCATGAGAAACAATTTCAAATGTGTACAAATGTCTGGCTGAAAATATAAGCATTATATGTCAGTGCAGCAATATATATAGCGATCTGTGTAGCTGTTTAAGGTGTGTAAGCCATTTTCTCTCTGTATGTGTGCAGGATTGAAGGTGCCCTCTGGTTGTGAGTTGGTAGTTGGTGGAGAGCCGCAGTGCTGGTCTGAGGGAAGCTGCCTGCTGTTCGATGACTCTTTTCTTCACACTGCGTTCCATGATGGTGAGAAACAGAAATAATGTGTAGAATAACTATAACAGATAGTAGTGCATAAGGCATCTATTCAGTATTAAGTAGAAAACTAAGTGTGCAGTAGTTACGGATTTTTGATGCCCAAGATATTTTTTCAATAGCAGTGTGGTTGATATAAAGCTAATATATGTTTTCACACTATTTAATTTAAGAAATAAAGATTTAAATATTAAAATAAAAGCAATTAAACACTGTAACCAACAGTACACTCAGTAATTGGTAAATTTGTGCACACTAGGAATAATATTTTCTCTATCGAGAATTTATAATCGCTCGTTTGTGAGTACCCAGTAACAACAGAACACACCTGTCTGCATCTACTCTGCACAGATGGACTGTTACGCACAGACTACTTGTATTTTTATACAGGTTATGCACACTGGAAGGTCTAACAGCTAACGGAGTTTCCAATGTTCCTGCCATTAATGTTCATTAGATATTCAAAGACTTCTTTAAAATGCATATTTGCTGAATGCCGACAGTATACGAAAAAAATATTATAGGATTTGCTATAATATATAGCTTTCGATTATTAAACAGAACTGTTAAACACAAACAGTAAACTAATGAAGCTGGAGAATGGGAGCTTCATTGCGTCTACAATTAATCAATTGTAAGCCTCTATGTAATTAAGATGTGTTTACATAAGATGCATTTTTGCATCATAAACAGCTACATTAGTCAACCCAAAACAATCCCTGCTATAAACCACTCCAAACAGCAGCCTTATAGCATCACCCTGGCAACCACTCACAACTTGTCAAAAAGGTTTTCTGAGTTAAAGGTGCCATAGAATGCATTGATACAATATTTTAAATTGTTCTCTGATATCTACATAGAAGGTATGTGGCTTAGGTAAGGGCAAAAATTCTCCAGAAACAGTTTTACATGTCCATTTACAAGCCTAGGATTTGTCCCAAGAATGAAACGGTCTGTTACTGGCTTATTTGGAAAGGTCATGAATAATAATGTTGAGCTCTGCTCTGATTGGCTGTTTCACAGTGCAGCTCATTTCAGTAGCTCACAGGAAGGAAACACAGGGAAAATATATATTTCAATACTTTCTCGCGCAGTTATATCGTTGGGTAATTATACTGTAAATAAAATGCGGGCATCAGTGAGCCCCTATTAATATGCTGGGCATTGAAACTGCTTTCAAATGTACGATCGCGTTTTACTTTCACTTTCGCTTTCGATACGTACGAACTCTGTTTATACTATGGAGTGGCAGTACTTACCACGCATTTTACAAGATCAGATGCTTATCATTGGTGCTCAGGATCTGTAATTCATTCGCCATCATCCATAGTCATCTCTCCTTACTCTGTTTATGTGGTAAGTGAAATCTTATGTACTGCAATGTTCACATCCCCTGCACAGCCTGGAACATAACATTTATTTCCATGATCTGCCATTTTCGCTGTTGTCCTCGCTTGTTTCTTCACAATACCTGCAGAACTTCTGATGGTTCGGCTGGCGGCTGGCCTAGAACATGGGCAGGTATATGCAAATGTTGGGGGCGTAACTATTAGTGATCCCAACTGTTACGTAACAGTCGGTGTTATGTTCTGATTGGCTTATTTTTCAGTGGTCTTTTTTATTCACGAGATTTACATAAGAAGGAGGAAACAATGGTGTTTGAGGCTAACGGTATGTCACTTCCATGTACAGAACTCTTATTATTCAACTATGCCAAGGTAAAGACAGTTTTCCATACTATGGCACCTTTAAGAAAATGGGTTTTATTCACTAATAATTTAGTAGATTTTTTCGTACTTTCGCCTATTTCACAACATGTTTATGCACATGAATCTTTTTCTTAACCTCGTTCTAATGTTATTGAATTTGGAATATTCTAAATGAGAAATTTCCAAACTTCCACACACCTAAACCATCTCGATATCAGGGTTTTTCACACAGTCTTTTCTTTATAGTCTTTTTTTTGACTCTCAGTAAACATTTGATTCTCTCAAAAGACGTGCTCTCGTCTGAGAAACATGCAGCAAGATCTTCAAGCAATGCCAAGTGTGCCGTCCTCAAAACCAGTTCAAATACAGTGAACACTTTTCATAAAGACCTTTAATTAGCCAGCTATAACATACACGTATCTGGATTGTTATATAAACCTCCAAGACTGAGCTATAACAGTATATAGTGAAATATACATAAGATTAATTAACTCTGCATAAACACATTCTTAATATGAATATAAAACCATGCAGAGCTTTTTGTGTATGTGTGGTTTCAACTGTACAACTGTAATTTTCCTGAATTTAGAATACATTTTAGTACGAAAGTTATTGGTGAAACATTGTTTGTGAATATGTTCGTATGCAGATTTTGCGCACAAACTACTGAACCCAGTGTTAAGCCGAGACACACTGAATGATTTTTGGCTGTCCCAGATGAAAGATTGGCGTCGTGAAACAATCATGGCGATTTCTGTGATCGTGGCTCCTAATCGGTGGTCCTGTGTCGTACAGTGAGAGAGTTTCAAAGATGGCCGTTGTCACAGTCTTGCGACCAAAGATAGCCTGCGATCATTTTCTATTTAGCATGATCATCGCACAGTGTGTTTGCTGCCACGACCCACGTTTACAGACCAGCCAATAAAAATGCTACATGGCACTAAAACATAAAACTGCTTACCTCAAGCTCTTATCCCTTCCTCTTTCACAGCTTCCACTTTTTTTCAGCACACATAAAACCTCCAGCTGCCAAAGTGTGATTCATCATGCTCTTTTTGTGTACCACTAGCTAATGATAATGACGTTTTATTGTTCTATAGTAATGTGCGTTGTAGCATACGAGTCAACAGGTGTCATCATCATACAGTCTACATGCATGTCGTACCCAAGTTTATTAGATCCATGTCGCACAGTATGATTTGCAATGATCTCATAGGATTGCTAAAATCGTGCAGTGTGTAGAAGTCTTTAGTATTTACCACTTCTGTCATGATTTCCATATCTGTGTGCTCAGGTTCTCCAGAAGATGGGCCAAGAGTGGTATTCATGGTCGACCTTTGGCATCCAAATGTGGCTGCAGCCGAGAGACAGGCACTGGACTACATCTTCACCCCTGGGCGCTGAAAGAGAGCCGCGAGGAGAAAAGGGTCAACGATTTCCATTGTATTAACAGTATGCGATGAGTGCAAAGGGAAAGACAGAGTGTGGAGGACATAGGTCTCTTCCTCTAGTATACGTACCTTTACTCTCACTTTCCCTATTGGCACTGCTTCAGTAGAGACTTCAGCGTACCGTCACTATTGTACATTATCCGTGTTTACAGAACTCTTCAAATCTAACCATAACAAAAAGCTGCTGGTGAACTGTGCTTGAGATGAAGCCCTCGCATTCATGTTGTTCCTACAATTTAGCTGCAGGGTCACATTTATACCCAATGAGTGTCATAGTATCATTTCAACTAAAGCACTGACAGTCAACGCACATGGAAATGCACTTTTTGCCAAGCTTGGTCGCTACAGCCAGGTAGGATTGTATAGGAAGCACAGTACATTGTTTGGTCTGTAGATTTTTACTGAGGTTAGGCTTACAGAAGCTAAGCTAAACAGTCGTAAAACGACATATGCTGCAATGACAGGGGATTTGACATTTATCGTGAAGAAAAGTGGATATATGGCAGAGATGTTATGCGAAGTCAACTAAAGCACTACCAGCTATTGTGTAAAATGACCTCCATTAAACGCACTAGTGGCAAGTTATTTTGCCGCCACACCTAAGTCAGGGTCGGATCGCTCCAATGGGGAAGAATGCGAGCACATTAAATCAGCCTGCTTTCCACTTTACTCTTTCCTACCCTGAATTTTCGAATCAAATCGAAACGCGTTATTAATCGCTTTGTATCTCTGTGAAACGTAAAGAGGGACACAGCGCTTATTGTTTCTGGAAACACAATGTTCTGGCTGTTAATATGTGCTAGGTTCTACCTTATTGTGCTTTGTCGTACTGCTTGTAAGCAGAGCTTTCGTGGGTTGTCGCATCAATATTGGTACATTCCTTTTGTAAGACGACAGACAGTTTTGAGACTGTTTCGTGAGAAGTGACATTTTGTATCATTGTGAGACTTTTGGAGTTGCAGATCAATTTTATGACAACGTTCCTACTTCCATGTTTCCAAATTGTGTGCCATGGACTCACTTTGCAATGGATGAGTAATTCTGTAGATTTAATAAAGAATTAATTTAACCATTTTGCCGTTCTGAAAATCCTTTACCTTTTTTTGGTGTTCTACGTCAAAAATTACTGACCTTTTACAAATTCTTTCTTTTTTTTTTGTCAACTTGTTTCTTTCAGTTAGCACAACTTGTATTTCTTTTTGGAACTGACTGATTGTAGGCCTCATTGATCTGAACTTGTGCACCTCAGTTTGAAAAAAATCAATCCAGTATCTCTTGATAATATAGCATAACGAGAGATTTACAAGCAATTTTTTGTAGGCCTGTCATTTTGTCATTGACTGTAAACACCACAAGTCTAACAAGGTGGGGAACAAATCTTAAGTCCAAAAAAATATATGAGGGAAGTTGTTATTGTCTCTGGGTCGAAATGACTGGAACGCAACATGAGGTCTAATATCTGGATTTGTGTAATTTGTGACAATGCTTCTATTTAAACAAGTTCAAAAATAGCATTAGGCCTACGCACCATTTGTATTCATGCAAATTACCCGTGGGTGTTTATGAAAAAGAGATTTGGTAACGACAAAATTTGCTTCTTCTCAGGAACATACCTTCTATTTTGACAAACATTAACGCGACATGCTGGATGTTTGGAGGATTTTGTATATGGGGGTGGCAGATAGAAGGGTAGTGCTGCAAAGGCAGCCATTATCAGACTGCATCTCTGGAGATTTACATAACTAACCTCTTTTGCTAACACAGGGGGCAGAGAGATAAATAGTAGATGAATGAAACGCAGATGAAAGGCAGATGTAATCCACCTACGGTCCATATCTGTTCTCTGGATGGCATTTTGCAGAGTTTGCAGATCTAATAATATTCAGTTAGTGTTCACAGGTCTTTAATAATGCAGAAAATCATTTGAATAGCACTACAAGCAACACTTACATCCTCATAAAGGCTCACATGATAGTTTTCATATATTAATATTAATGGACTTTGAACATGTAGCCTATAGTACACTGGCAGACACAGCTGTCACATCTTTCTGATGAATAGTTTGAGCAGTGAAATACTGTTCTAAAAACTGAAAATGTGTTTGACCAAGCGCTCGGTTTTGTAATAATTTGGCCCCAGGGCACATACATTTTTAGCAAAGTTCATTATTCAAATGTGTGTAACAGAAAACTTTACATACCGCACCACACTGCGTTGCTTTTCCATCGTTTTGTACGTAAACACACGCTGAGCTCGTGTCTCACGTGACACAGCGTTCTAAAAACGCGCCGTTTAAGTTTAAAAGAAACTTTTTAAATGAACTTTTTTAAAAGGAACTCGTACCAGCACAGAAACGTTCACCAACCTATTGCAATATAGCATCTGTAACGCAAGGGGGAGCTAGACAGTCATTTCTCGGTGGACTTGACAGCTAATAAAGAGTATGGATGAATGTTTCCACTCATCTTCTGGAGGTGAAGGTTAAGATTTTTAATTGGATGAGCAAGACCTGTATCAGCACAAAGGGCACCTTATACCAATAGTAGTGTCTGAAAGAGAAATCTGTGACGGATGTTGGAGGTTGGTAACATAGTGGAGGGACATTCTGAAGCAGACAGGGACACTGCAGAGCACACACACAACCATTTTTTCCTAACGACCCTGCATTGCTGAATGCAAAAGATGTGAGAAAGGCAAGAGAAAAGTATGCTGAATAATATCTAATGACATTTTTGTATTAGAATACGTCTATTTCCGAAACATTCATTCATCGTTCATGAATATCTAGAACAGACTAACCATCTGTTTAGATATTTTCAAATTCAAAGGGCAGATATTAGCATATCACAGGCCTGTAATTTGCATCAACCCCTGTTTTTAAAGGCCTAACTAACTAAAAAAGGCCTATGAACTAAAGGTATACTTATACATCCAAATGACTGGACGCATGTTTTTAAAAAAAAAAAAAAACTGAAGTCAGTTTTAAGAATTGATACATTTTGACTGAGAAATAGGTACATTTTAATTGGAAGGATAATGAGAATCTAAGATTTTCTCTTACAACCTAGCATTTTAGTAATTTATGGTATTATAAGAAACATCTAAAAATGTTAATTACTCTGTCTTTTTATTTATGATTTACTGCACATTTCAGAAGACAACAATAATATCTCTCCTAATTTTACTATGCCCCTATTGATTGAACTATAGCATTACCCATTGGATTAATGATATGTGTGTGTTTGCATAGCTACCTCTTTTGAAGATGGATTTTAAACATAAGGCTTAGAATGAGCAAGGCAGAGGTGGAATTTTGGGTCTAAATGTCATGTTTTATGCAGGTTGTCCTAGTTCTGGTTCATAAGGAATAAATGGACCATGGAGTGGCCTGAGGCTGGGATGTCCTGCACATGCAGCGCAATGGGATGCTGTGTTTAATCAAGTGAAAATCTGTGGGCGAGAGAAGAGAACTCCTCAACATGATGCGTTCTGAAAACTTTATCACCCTGGGGACACAGAACACATTCAGGATGGTTGAAAACCCTGGGTGGATGGGGATGTTTTAGTGGAGTTTTTGAAAATATGTTTCGTAATTTATGGCAAAACCAAACACATAAGACTGTGGAAGCTTAAATGAAAAATTTAAGAGCTAAGCACTGAACAAAATATTAATCAACTACTTTTTTGAATATCTGAATACTAATTGCGGTTACAGTCCTATTTTATGAATCTTATTTGTTATTGCAAGCTTTTTAAACATAGTATATAGTAGATTTTACATTTTGTTGTGTTTTATTTTTATTTTATTTTAGATTTTCTTAAGAACAGTAGTTGACATGTAGTCACAAAATATTGATTGGTCATTAGTGGAAGATTTTGGGGGTTCAAAATAAAACCAGAAATTTTAGGATATAAGAATGAAGCTGGCACCAGGTGATCAGTAATTTTATGATTTCTTTTACATTTGTTATTATAGATAGGTACTCTTATTAATAGATTTTTAATAGACCTATAACATGAAAACCATGAAAACATGGACATAATTAAATATTAAATTCATGTTTTTCATTAAACATGCACTGCAAACTATTCTTTTATTTATGTTTTATATGATCTATATTTTATCTAATAAACCTGTTAGCTCAGAATTTTATATAAATATTAAATACATGTTTTCATTGAACATACATTGTAAACTATTATTTTATTTTTATCTGATAAACCTATATTAAATGTTTTTCATTAAACACGCATTAAATTTTGTGTCTATTTTATCTGATAAACCTGCTACCTCATAAGTTTACTTAGAACATAATTATTAATTACATGTTTTACATTAAACAAGCATTATAAAGTATTTAATGATCTTTTACCTGTTAGCTCAGAATTTTGCATAAATGCTTTGCTTGCTTTCATGTACCAGAATAATATTTAATTTGCTTAATTTCTAAATGTCCAGGAAAGTCTTTATGTCCATAAGGGGTATAGATATTGGTCAACATTACACTTTTGTTTCTCAAATTCCTTAGAGCATCTTTGTACTTATATCTTTATACATCTCTTTATACTGAAGTAACCTTTACTTATATGTTTTGGTCCTTTCTATATATTTTGGTCTATACATTGATGTTATGTTGTGTCACCCACAGGCATCTGATGATGCACACCATACGTTCAGCGTGTCCTCTCTCTCTCTCTCTCTCTCTCTCTCTCTGAATTTTTTGGTTTATTTCCTAGCCCATCTCCCCTTACCTACGCGTCCTACCAGAATAGCGCTTATATCGCCTCACGGAGCAATCAGGTGGCACCAACTCCAAGAGGAGAAGATCTCGACAGCATCATTTCAAGCCCAACATGCCATCGAGGAGGTGCCGATGTACTCTCAGCACTCTACACCGGGCCATTATATTCAAATGATAATAATGTGACACCTCAGAGGTCAGCCTTTACCTTCAAGGGCATTTTACTAGGCTGAGCATGAGTTTCACGCTCCCCAAGAGCGAATCGACGACCTCCTTACTGAGATCCTCTGCACCGGCCAGGAGCGCGGCTCAGCCGCCCGATCATCCCGGAGCCCGGCGGATACACCATCAGCGCTCCGCGGCGGCGGCATCTGGAGCAGAGACGGCGGATTGCGATGCGAGCTCGCGGAGACCCCTTTGTCACCCCTCACTGGTCGGTACCCGGAATAGCGCAGAGAAGAGCCACCCACAACACTCCCACTCCCATGGACACGCTCTTTCCACGGCTCGCAGTCAGGAGGACCTGTCGGAGCTTCCAGATGGAAGGGAGCGCAGGACAGCCAGACGACACCACCATCATCATCACCATCATCATCATCACCACAACCGTCATCATCATCACCGTCACCGGTCCACCCGGGACGACCTGCCTCAGGAGCCCCGACCCAAGCACTCTCACGCCGCTCGCATGCCCACCAGAACTCAGTCTTTCTCCGAGTCCAGGGACGGAACGGCTCTCTTTTTTGAGTCACCTCAACTGGCTCGACCGGGCTCTTCATCGAGCAGAGAGGCGTGTCCAGCCTCCACCGCCTCATCCTCGCCGGTGCCCGCATCTTCCAGCCGCTCCTCCCGGAGATCGGGGAGGTCCAGCGCAGCATCTTCTGAAGCGGACTTCAACCTGCGGCCGTTCCTCAGCTCAGTGTTTGGACAGGTAAGGCCTGAGAATACGCATAGTTTTGTAATGGATCATATTTAAATATAGCTGTAGTGTAAGCAGCTTTTATGTGGCCAAACACGTCAATGACATAAACTTTATGCTACGAGTAAATGTCAGTAGACAGTCGTGATTTAAGAAAGGTTTAAACGTCATAGGTAAAATTATGTGCAACACAAACACTTACAGTTCATTCACCAAATTTATGTGGTATTGAGCATTAATGACAAAAAGTTTCGTATAAATACTCTTTCCTTTTTTTCAGAGTTATGGTAGGCTATGTTTAGAGGCAGGAATAGGTTTGAGTTAAATTTAGCACTATAGGGTTTCAGTTAGCCTATTTTCATGTGTTCCATGCGAAGAGTCTATCACAAAGCTTTTGATAGCTTATATTATGTCCAGCATGGTCTAAATATTATGAGACACAAATGTGTTGAAAATCTAATGAATGGTATGAGGTCAAAAAAGTTTTCAATTAAATTCAAAATGGTGGACAGGCAATGCCATATTTTGTGTAGAAAATTGGATGTTATAATATAATCAAATAAATCAAAAAAGGGCAAAATTAATCAGAAAGTTGCAAACATATTTATCAATTTAGTTTTTTTAGTTGGTGCTGTCATGGAACTTTCCGAGTTTTTTCATATGCTGTAACAAGTTTTGTCGTAAATGCTGTGTCTGAATGTCTTATTCCATTAGAAATGTATGCAAAAACAGTACACTGAAAGAGGGTTCAAATTCATAGTATTTGAAAAAATAGTAGGCAAAAAATTCCTGACTGACCAACTAGTTCCATCGAGATTCTGGAGTGTGCATTCAGTGGACACTTTACTATCCCACAAGGCCACAAGAGATGAGTTGTGAATGACACTGACGCAATGCTACTGAGTCTGGTAGGTCACATAACAGTAAAAATATGGTGGATTTAGTATGAATGAATTTCACGCATGCTACCCATATTCATACTATACAGAACATACTTTTTTAATGGTCACGAATAGACAGTATGCAATTTCAGGGGTGGCTATAGTATTGTTTCTGTGTTTGTTTGGGTTTTTTCCCACAAAATTCAAAAGCAAGATGGGCAATGTGGCTGACTTAGCGATATTGCGTATTATCAGAGACTGGCCAGAGATGGTCAACCTGCTCATATGGCCAAAATCATAACTCTCGTCTGTAGTCCTTCATTAAGATGCAGTCACATTAACAAAATTTCTGTTAAATTTTTGGGGAAATTTTGCCGCCAAAAAGGTCCCTTGTCTATTATCAATAGTATAGCAATGTACAAAGCACAGCTCACGTCACTTTCAAACCTAACAGCTTTCTGTTGATCAATGCGGAAAATCTGCCGGGCAAACTTGAACCCGTAGCAAAATCTGTGGGGGGAACTTTCATCAAACAAAATGTGTGATGCAATGTGGATGTGAAAATCCTGATCATGCATTTCTATTGAAATCATTGCAGTTTGTTCATGAAAATTTGCAAAACAAAAGTAGCCTAAATGTGACCGCACCTTAGCTGAACCATCCTGAAAAATACTGTTTTGTTGCATGATTTGTGCTTAAGAAACACAATTAATGATGCCATTGTTGTCAGATATTACTGATTTGACATTAATGAAACAGAATTTAGTCAAATTATTATTGTTTGGTATTGTTTTGTAGTTTTGTTCTTTCCCCTTTCAAATACATGGGAATTACAAAAATATGGCAGCCGAGACTTGTTTATCATTCAACTCTATGTGACCCGATGAATCTAAAGAGTCCAGTATCATGATATCTCACACACAATAGTTTGGCATTTGATACCATATTATGCAACAGTATCTCTGTACCATATACCTGAATCTGCATCTTTAATTAACTGAGATGATTTTTTTAATCAAGAAACGTACGATAAGGAATATTATGAGAATGAATATTAATTTATTTTCACAATGTGTCCCAGAGATTCATTCCTGATCGAATGCTTTCTGACAGTAAACAGCTGTGAGCTGCCACTAATTAAATGTGCTCCTCGGAGGATTGGATATCAAGAACGTTGTGGAAGTTTGCCTTCAGTACATGTATCACCGAACTCTGAAAATCAGTTGCATTAATAATAAAGAAGTCTTGGCTGGAAGGATGAGCTCTGGGCGGGAGGGTGCTCCTTTGTTGCTTTAGACATTGAAGGCTTGAATAGATAAAGAATACAATGTCTGTTTGTGAAATGCAAATCTTTTTTAGGCATATCCGATTCTGATGTGAGGTTCTGTGTATAAATGATTAAAAGCTGTCTGATGGCACCGCCACAATGGCTTTGATGCTGCGCTGAAAACAACACTCACAAACACACGCATTCATTTGCAGCTACACTAAAGTGGGTCGTACTATTATTGGTATACAGGAAGCTTTTAAAACTGACATATCGCCACATTTTAGAATCCATGTTAATAAGATAAACCCCTTTTTGAAGGTGGAAATGAACTAGAGGGCTAGTCATAAAACATAAACCAGATTAGACCCATTAATTATACCCAGCTTCAAGGTCAGGGCTATTCTTAATGTACAAATAGGAAAAAGCACCACTTGTTAGATTAAAGGTTAAAATTAACTGGCGGCTAGTTAGAAAACATGGGCAAATGAGACCAATTATTAAATTCGCCTTCAAGGTCAGAGCGATTCTCACTGTAACCCTCCATCTGTCATTGTTTATACTGTGATGGTCCGTTTACATTTGCCTCAGTGTTTTTTTTTTCTTCTCAAAGCCCCTAAATACAGTTATTATATAGGCTTTTATAACCTAATTTGCTACCTAGTTATCTTAAAGTCACCATACTGCATCATTCAAATCTAAAATGTTGGAATATTTCATTGGCATTCATAGAGGAGTCTCACATTACTGGGAGAAACCTTCTGTTTGCAAGTATGTTGTTTAGGCTGTCAGCCTCAGACGCTGTATGAATCAGTGAGGCTGACTTACAGTCTCTCGCTGGGTGTGTGTGTAAACACAATTTACCAGAAATGCAGTGTAATAGGCTTCGGATCACAGGGGTGTTGAAATAAGACTGACAAAAATGTCCCTGGATGACCATGTGACTCTTTCCCTCCATAAATCGTGTAGATGTTAAACCAGATATGGTCTCCACTTCTCTTTAGTGCTATTTTTAGTCTCACACCCCTTCTATGTCATTCCTCCGATATGTTTTTGTGTCTATTGTCAAACACGCCCCTCCTTCTTTTCTCTTACTGATGTGTTTTTGAGGTTACAATGACCTTGCCATGCTCTTCTGGGAGATCAAGAACCAGATACTTGAGAGTGAGGGTGTGAAGATGAAAAGATGAAGGAAATTGAATGGATCTAGTGTCAATACTGTAGCTGGCGTGATGAATGTGCAACAAATTATTATCTTTGTTTTTGCACAGTTTTGCAGGCTACTTTGATTTATATAATATTTTTAAAAATCCTGTGATTCGCTAGATATCCGTCCAGACTGAGTGTGTCCTTGTCTACAGCCCGAGACGCTGAAATAAGCGCTTATCTGCTGTTAATACAAAAAAGTTATCATTATGGCAGACTTTTCATTCAATTAAACATGTTAAAGTTTAAGTTTGGCTAAAGTGAAGAAATACTTGCAGGCACACAATGACAACGTCATAAGATATTGATTTTTGGTTAAATTTTGGTTGTGAAATTGGGTGACCAAAATTCTATGTCAATTCAACATCTAATGTGGGTGGGATGGCGCAGTGGATAAGACACATGCCTTTGGTGTGAGAGACCCGGGTTCGAATCCACTGTGTTATGGCAGACTTTTCATTCAATTAAACATGTTAAAGTTTAAGTTTGGCTAAAGTGAAGAAATACTTGCAGGCACACAATGACAACGTCATAAGATATTGATTTTTGGTTAAATTTTGGTTGTGAAATTGGGTGACCAAAATTCTATGTCAATTCAACATCTAATGTCAATGTTAATTTGATGTCCAATACCGACATCAGCTGATGTTGATATTTGTTGTTTTTAGGTTGTGCAACCAAAATCCAATGTTAAGTCAATGTCAAATTGGCGACAAAAACTGACTTCAACCCCGTTTTCATTCTCAACCAAAATGCAACATCTGTCCGATGTCATGTCCAACGCCAACCTGACGTTATATTGACATCCTGTGCTTGCTGGGGAGAGTTGAAATGCTGACAGATACTTAAAAGATCATATTGCTAAAACACATAAATGTCTATGGTAAATATAACAGAAAAGTTTAGAAGACTGAAACCATGTCAGATTTAAGTCTCAATAAAAAGAAGTAGAGGCAGATCTTTTCTTCTGTGTTGTGATGTACAGCTGAATGTAACAGATTATTGAAAAAAGAAACACATGTGGAGTCTTGGTTTTCTGAATGGTTTGTTGCTTGGATGGAGGCAGATCTGAATGCAAGCTTGTAGACGACTGTAAGAAAGGGTTTATTGGGCTAAATGATTGAAGAATTCCAGCACACGTAACCAGATAGAAGTCTGTCATTTCACAGTTTTTCAACATTTTGATTAAGAATTACAGCTCCAAAAAATAAACATGAATTTTCATGTCATGTCAACTTTGAATATTATCAGATTTTATTATGTGGGCAGACCTCTATATTGTGTAATGATCACTAGTTTACTTTCAGTGATAAATTAGCTCATTCTCTCAGTCAAGATGTGTTTATATATTTTGGGATAGTTTACCCAAAAATGAAAATTCTGTCATTAATTACTCACCCTCATTTCATTCCAAACCTGTAAGACCTTCGTTCATCTTCAGAACACAAATTAAGATATTTTTGATGAAATATGAGAGCTCTCTGACCCTCCATAGACAGACCTACCATGATCAAGGCCCAGAAAGGTAGTAAGGATTATCGTTAAAATGGTCCATGTGACGTCAGTGATTCAACTGTAGTTTTACGAATGTACAAGAATATTTTTTTGTGCTCAAAGACAATGAATAAAGTCATTATTTTTGTTTTCTTTGAGCACAGAAAGTATTCTCGTAGCTTTGTAAAATTATGGTTGAACCACTGCTGTCACATGAACTATTTTAACAATGTCATTACTACATTTCTGGGCCTTGAACATGGTAATTCCGTTGCTGTCTATGGAGGGTCAGAGAGCTCTTGGATTTCACCAAAATGTCTTAATTTGTGTTAAGATGAACAAAGGTCTTATGGATTTGGAACGACATGAGGGTGAGTAATTAATGACACAGTTTTCATTTTGGGGTAAACTATGTCTTTAATTAAATGCCTTCATCTCTTCACACTTTAACAGGTCTCTCTCACCAATTTAATTCTTCTTTCTCATGTCTTATTTTAGAGCATACGTTCTTTAAAACAGTGTTTCCCAGCCTTTATGTCTTTGTCAGCCCCATCTGTAAGGCTCAAATATCTTTATAACAAAAGGATATTATAGTTGATATTCTATTATGAATGTCATCTATAAAATATTTATAAAACATTTTTTCTTTTAGTTATCATAGTTCACTCAAACATGAAAATTTGCTGAAAATCTATACTCACCCTCTGGCCATCCAAGATTTAAATGAGTTTGCTTCTTTATCATAAGAGATTTGGAGAAATTTAGCATTACATCACTTGCTTACCAATGGATCCTCTGTAGTGAATGGGTGCCGTCAGAGTCCAAACAACTGATAAAACATCACAATAATCCACTCTAGTCCATCAATTAACACCTTGTGAAGCGAAAAGCTGTGTGCTTGGAACAAACAAATCCATCAAGACTTCTTTAATGTCAAACTGTTCCTTCAGTCGATACTAGTCCATAATCAATACTCACATTTTTTCCAGTGAAAAAGTTGTCTCATCTGAATTAGGTGAGAAATATGCACAGAGGAATCACGGTCCAAAACAGTCCTAGACAAATATGATAGTGGATTTTGATGTGAGAGAACAGAAGGGGATGCTTTAGAAGAAGATTGGAACAAAATAGGATTAGTTATTTTATTCTATTAATTTTTCTCAATTTTATTTGTTTAACAGAGCAAAATCCAAATCTTTCCAACAAATACCCCCCCTGGAAACTGCTTAAGTGCCCCCTGCTTGGAAATCAGTGCTTTAAAGTAATCCTCTCTCCCAAGTCTTTTCCTGTTGCAATGATGTACAGTATCATGACCTTAGGAACTGCTTTTTTGCTGAATTTTTTGCCTATGCGTATTTTTGTTTGTGTACAGGTGGAAACAGGTGTACATTCAAGGATTATATAAAATATTGTGTGATAATATGCATTGCATTGCAATGAGTGTGTGTTTGAATCTTGTGACTGTGTCTGCTGACAGGATGAGAGGTGACAGTTAAAAGTAGGTTGCACACTGAAGTTCACAGAGAGCTTGAAAAGGGGATGGAGGGATAAATAAAACTAACATATCAGAAGAGAAGAGGCAGAGAAGGGCTTCTGCCCCTGAATCTGTTTCTCGGGATGAATCATCTCATGAAGAAAAACGAGGGGAAAATAGAGATGGATGGAGGATGACAGATAAAAAGATGTGCATGTGTGTGAGAGAGAGAAAGAGATTCGTGAGGAACAAAACAAGAGCCAGAAAATAACATTTATCTGTGTGTCACAGATAACCGAGCAGCATAAACAGAAGCATCGATAATTGGCCTCTGTATCCACTCAATAAGCTTTGATGTCATAGTCATGGCTATGACATTTCTGAAGGGTTTATGAATACTTTTAAGCTCATAATAAAGGACAAGGACAGTTGCACAATAGCAACCTGCAATAATAAAAATTGTGTGCTCAAATGGTATACCATCGAACTTTGATATATACTTAGTAATGAATGACTATCATATTCATGTACCATGGTATTTAGTTGCAGTAGTTTTCAACTGGTGGGTTACAACTGAAAAATGAGTTGTGGGTCTGTTCTGATACACTGAAAAAAAGATTTTTCAAAGTTGTATATAAAATAAGGATTATTGGAGTAGATTTTTAAAGAAAATACTATTTCAGTCTTTCTACTTAAAACAAATATTACAAAGAAACAGCGAGCAACGTGTTGAATTAAACATGAATTTTCGAAGGACAAAGAATGAATTTTCTTGTAAATTGTACTCCAATGAAGTCTTTGTTCTTTATGAACAGTGTGGTTTCACAAAGAGAATGACAACTTGTGTTCTCAGAAAGAGTCAACACAACTATTCAGGATAAAAGAAGATACAAACCAGACTTCATTAAAAACAAGTTGACTTACAGCAAGAATAAGCATGGTTTGTGCTGAGTTTGCTGACTATTTTGAGTGGTTATTTATTGGCTGCCAAGAATAGAAATAGAGTTGGTTATAATAGAATATTTTAGAAATATTTACTCTTTATCAATAAATGGCACCATATGATGCATTTAAGTCATGCTGGAAAGATTGTATTTATGAGCTGAACGCACATGAACATAAACAGCTAGGGGGAGTGTCAGTGATAAAACATGTTGGACACAATATAGCATCTGTATTAATGATAAATTTGTTGAAATTAATTATTCTTTTTTTTATTTATTGTACAATTACAAAAGTATTTCATTATTATAACCATTCATTTAGCACTTTAATAAATTAAATAGAAACAAAAACGTAAAATCACACATTCTTCATTCATTATTTTGTATGGAATTTAATGCAGAAAATCCTGATGTTGTAATTACTGAAATACAAACTTTCCACGAGGACTTTAATGCACCAGTATTCACAAGTGAAGTATCCTACTGAATGAATTGTTTGGATAACTGCTTAATTTTATATTCATAATACATATGACATTTATATTATCAGTCACACTTTATTTTAAGGTCCTGTTCTTACCATTAACTATGACTTTTGCCTCAATAAATTCCTAATTTGCTGCTTATTAATGTAGTTGTTAAGTTTAGGGATGTAGATATGGTCATACAGAATATGTGCTTAATAAGCAACCAGCATGTTAATAATAGGCATGTTAAGCAACTAGCTAATAGTGAGAATTGGTCCCTATACTAAAGTGTTAAAATATTGTCATATTCTATTCATAATCCAGTTTATTATTGTGTAATCAAAATAATCAGTTCAAAATTTGCTCTGTTTCTCGGCGGTTGCGCATTTGAGTTCCAATTTTAAGGTCCTTTCCAGGACCAAATCTCCTCTCCTGTGATTTCCTCTTTGTCCTCCTTTTTAAATAAATGCAATAAAGCACTCATTCATAATCAGTAATACAAAATCAGTATTGGTGGATCTACAGCTGAGAGCATGAAACTGACACTTAGAAACCATCTACAAAATGTATTGTCAGTTTTTCTTTAAGCCCATGTTATGTTAAGGACTTTTTCAAAAGTGGAAAGAAAACCAGCACAGAATCACTGATCTAAGGTGCTTCAAAAACACATGTAATACAATGAAGAGTGTCAGTGCAGGACTGAAACTGAAGTTATGTGTGTGAGTGTGTGTGGCATTTTTAGCTGTCTGTATAAATGATTGTTTGGATTAGAAACCAGGCCTCCAGCTGTGAGAATGGTAATATGCATGTCTGAATGAGACCCACTCTCCTCCCATCCTCTAAACACACACACTCACAGACAGTTTCTCATTTACACCCTCCTCTATGCTTTTTGCAGAGCTTTAGCTTTTTATTTTATATATTGAATTATAATTCATTTATCTTAATCCACTGCCTTTCATCTGTGCATATAAGATTAATGAAACTGATTCAGTACTGAATTAAAAGAAAGTGCCCTTCATTACCCTGTTTAATGATTGCTAGACTTGCAGAAGAAACATTTTTAACAAAAAGTTTCATGATGCTTTCTCCCAATGTGTTTAAGATCCAAGCCCCATTTTCTTGTGCCCCATTTTTCTGTTGCTACAGTTCACTGAGTGACCTAGATTTATCTTTAATTATCAGTAAAGACCATCACATTTTTGTGCTATCTGGTATACGCTCTTTGTATGAAATCAGGCTTTCAGGGAAATCTTTGAATAATCTCAAAGCCTCCATGAAGGCTGACTAACACGACATAACGATTGTGGAAGCCTGGAAACCTCATTCTGCTCGTAAAACAAAGGACGGGAGTGAATTTACATTTTGAAAGGTGTCCCAGTTATTCTCATTTGCATATGTCTTGGTTCTCATCCGTTTCCTGATGCAATGGTTCTTAGAGCTGCACAATATTAATGATCAAAATGCTGCTTGTGTAGAAGTGATATACTTACAATTTTCGGTAACACTTTAGATTAGGGATCACTATTCACTAATAGTTTATTAGCATGCATATTACTAGCATATTGTTTATTTATAAAGCATATTAGTGTCTTATTCTACAAACATGACCATATATTAGATCCCTTAACCAATACCTAATCATAACTACCACAACTACCTTACTTACTATCAATATGCAGCAAATTATTGAGGGAAAACTTAGTTAATAGTGAATATGTGTTCCCTAATCTACACTGTTACCAAATTTTCACCTAAAAGATGATAAAAAAAAAAGAAATTGAAAGAGGAATTCAAGACATATCTACAATGTAGATTTGGATTTCCTTCTATATTCTTCAGAGAATGTTATAAAGTAAAATCACATAAATACAGGTTCTTTATTGGTATTTATGCTTTGATAAGGTACCTTTAATAATGATGGAACCTTTTCATTGCATATATGTGACCCTGGACCACAAAACCAGTCTTAAGTAACATGGGTATATTTGTAGCAATAACCAAAAATACACCGTATGGGTCAAAATTATCCATTTTTCTTTTATGTCAAAAATCATTAGGATATTAAGTAAAGATCATGTCCCATGAAGATATTTTGTAAATTTCCTACCGTAAATATATCAAAACTTAATTTTTGATTAGTAATATGCATTGCTAAGAACTTCATTTGAACAACTTTAAAGGAGATTTTCTCAATATTTTGATTTTTTTGCACCCTCAGATTCCAGATTTTCAAATAGTTGTATCTCGGCCAAATATTGTCCGATCCTAACAAACCATACATCAATGGAAAGCTTATTTATTCAGCTTTCAGATGATGTATAAATCTCAGTTTTGAAAAATTGACACTTATGACTGGTTTTGTGGTCCAGGGTCACATATATACAGTATATATAGTGGAAAATGGTTCTTTAAATTAAAATAGATTAAAATGTTCTTCACGCTATGAAAAACTGTTTCTTTTAAGAACTTCTATAGTTTTTCTATGGCATTTGTGTGGAAAAAAAATCTTTTGGAACCTTTATTTTTATAGTAAGTAATAGTAAAATAATTAAGTATAAATAATTGTATTTATTAAACCGATATTAATTTATTACATTTATTTATTTTTATTTCACTTATAAATAGCCATAAATAATAGTGCACTCAGTAGACATTAATGGTAACATGTAAACTAACTAGTTTAATTCAAGTGAAAATATTAATTAATATCTACCTGAATAAACCTAGATACATTAAATTATACCAACAAAGCTCTTTTATATTGGTTACATCAGATAAAAATATCTCTTTAAGATAACAATTACAGGTTATCACTTTTTTTTCAGTGTAATAAACATCTGAGGCTGACTAGATTACAGAAAAATCCCAATGTAGACCATAACTTAAATACTTATTTTATATATAATTCATGTTACATATTGATACTTCTCTAGCTCTGAAATTCATAAAGTCAATATTTTGTCTCTCTCAAATCTATGAGCTGTTTTTTGACTTATTTTTCCCAAACTGCAATAACTATAAATATATCCCATTGTGGCTTACACAGTGAGACTGAGTGCATTAGCTGAATGATCTTGTTTCCCAATGCTATTAAACCAGATAATGTCTTTTCTATGTCTTTGGTGTTTTTATTGTCTCTCTGTGTATCTATCTCACTCTTGCCTTCCCTTCCTCTCTGTTTATAGTCGCTGTGAGAGTGTATAGATCTGAAGAGCTAGTCTACACAATGTGTTCAGTAAACTGTTATGATGAATGAATGGAAAATGTTGGCTGGATTGCTTATTTTTATTAATGGGAATGCTTTCTTTCTCTATCTGTCTTTCTCACACATACAAATTCACACATAGACACAGACCTTTATCTGTGTCATTCACAACACATGTGGCTGTGTGAATAACATAAGCAATGCTTTGTGAGTTCATGCGTTTGTTTTATGGGTAAGAGCAATGTTGAAATGGATATACAGACTTGACTTGGTGTTCTTAATGGATGGTTTTGTGTATAAGGCTTAATTGTGACACTCGACGCAGAGAAAAAGGAGAATAATGCTGAATGTTACCACCATATCCTTACTGTTGTGATTTTGTGAGCTTATGTGCACATGCACAAGTTTCTTAGGAACAACATTAGGTGTTTCTGTCAGTTACGCTGTTCCTGAGCTCCTGATTGAACATGACACCCTCAGGAGTGAATAACAGTGAAGTCTCCTTAACACAACACAAAGTATCTGTTAAGAGCCTGGAAAAAAGTGTTGCAAAGGAGAGATAGACAAAGGGAGGAGGGACATTTTTGGGGCAATGGCCTTATAATATATTTTTGAGCTATACAAGACATGGCTTTCTGGGACATGAATCAAAGCACAGTAATATTGTATCTAAAATTAAATGACCAGAAAACCAGTTGTAGGTTCTCTTAATAAAACACATATACATTAAAATACATTAAAATACGTAAAATACATACCTTGATTCATTGTAAGTCTTTTAACCCTTTAATGCATATGTATTTCACAAGTCATTAATATCATATTTTGGGTAATATCAGATTTTTTTTTTGTCATAGGCTAGAAATTAATACTTTTTTCATCAATGATGAATAAAATTGATTAAAAGTGACATGTAAAGACTTTTAAATTGTTACAAAGGATTACTATTTCAAATAAATGCTGTTCTTTCTATTCATCAGAGAATCCTGAAAAAAAAAATGTATCACAGTTTTCACAAAATTAATAAGCAGCACAGCTGTTTTCAACATATAATAATAATAAGAAATGGTTATTGAGCAGCAAATCAGAAGGATTTCTGAAAGATCATGTGACACTGAAGATTGGAGTAATAATGCTGAAACTTCAGCTTTGCCACCACAGCAATAAATTATATCTAATTTATATTAAAAAAGAAAATGGCTATTGTTAATTGTAATAAAATTCACAATATTTTATTGTATTTTTAATCTAATAAAATATTGTGAATTTGATTGCAATTAAAACATTTAAAATGTGTAGTTACAATTAAAATCTATGTAGCCTTGATCAGATAACATTATTATGAAGAACATTTTGAAATTTCTTTTGGAATTAAATTGCACACATTGCAAAATGTATCAAATATTTTTATTTGATTATTTTATTTTATTTCACAAGTATTTATTTAAGCCATTTTTATTGTTCCACTATTCATAATAATAAAGGTTGAGGAATACTAAGTGATCTAAAACCACAAAGTGAATGTACAGTAGTAGGGTGGGTGAAGTCACTCATAACCCGAAATATGCATCTACGTGCTATGCATATGCCAACCTAATGAATGTGCAAACTCTAATTTAGACTCAACAAATACACGAACACTAATACAGACCTACTACAACGTCATGCACATTGTGAATGTTTTACTGTAAATACAGTCCACAAAAGACTTTCTTCTGTGTGGCTTTGCCCTGGAATGTTTGATACACAAGCAATTTAGCTTTTCTTATTCCGCATGCTGCCGTGTAGGCGTATGCACTTATGTCGCATAAATTGCTGCTCCTTTGTTTTGGTCTACAATTTAGGTTGCATGTTTTTGCATGTGTGTGTGCGTGAATGTCATGGTCTTACGTCAGTAAAGCCTGCATGTTTATACTCCTTTCTTCCCCCTGTGGTGAATGCTACAGCTTCTGTTCTCCATCTTTCTCCCTCTCTTTCCCCCATTGCCTTTAAAGGTTGTCACTGTTAGTTGAAGGCAGATTGTTTTCTCTGTCACACTTGCTGGGATTTGTTCACTTAGCTGTGACGCTGGAGAAATGCCATTGCCACGTGACCAGGACCACCTCACCTTTTTGTAACGTGCTATTGCTCTTTCTTAACAATATAAAACGAGTCCTAAATACACGTGAGTGACTCTGAACGACTAGAAGCGTAAAACAATGGCCGCTGTGACTGGTTTGGATGCACCATTGGTTAAAGGTTTTCTGGTAATGGATCCATCTCCAGAAGAACTTCATTTCCTGGATGGCCTGTATTTTATTGTGAGGAACTATGATTTTTGGCTGTTATGTCTTTAAAATTTGACCTATGCTGGTGTTGTTTTGACAATTTCTTCCTCATCTTTTTTGTTACAGAATCGAGAGTTGAGACCAGAGGAGATTGATGGTAAGTTTTTCAATCTGTTGTTATTAGATGATTCAAATGTAATAGTTTATTTAGCTATTTTAGCTTCTTCAAACCTGTATAAACTGAACTACAATAATAAAAACATTCTTATATTGTTTTATTAGAACTCATGTGTTAACATGCCGTTCATGTGTTTGGTTTGTCTTGTCGAGTGAAGAGTTGCGAGAAGCGTTTAAGGAGTTTGATAAAGATAAAGATGGCTTTATCAGCTGTAAAGACCTGGGGAACTGCATGAGAACTATGGGCTACATGCCCACCGAGATGGAACTAATAGAACTGAGCCAACAAATCAACATGAACTGTAAGCTTCACAGCCATTATGTTATCAGCCACGTCTTTTCATTACGAAATACTAACACCAGTTTGTTTTTCTTAGTAGGTGGCCATGTGGATTTCGAGGACTTTGTTGGGTTGATGGGACCTAAACTTCTAGCAGAGACAGCAGACATGATCGGCATTAAAGAGCTGAGAAATGCCTTCAAAGAGGTGAGTGCAGAGTTAAAAAGATTGTAAGAAATATATAAAATAAATATAAAATATTTATTATGTATTCCAGTTCGACACAAATGGAGATGGTGAAATAAGTACAGGAGAGCTAAGGGAAGCTATGAGGAAGCTGCTGGGACAACAGGTTAGTGTTTCTGGTACATTTGTGAGAATGTGCTTGAAGTGACATGAAATTGACATTACTATTTTATAAATGCATGTTATTGATCTTATTGTGAACAATTCATCCATGCATACGTCTTTCAATCTCATGATGTTTAATCAAAGTGTTATAACTTCCAATGAAACAACGTAATTTTCTCTGGTGACGTATGCAGGACTTCTCCAATCATTTTATCTGCTTAAAACCCTTTTTTACAACTGTATTTGTGTATGTCTATATATACGACCCTGGACCACAAAATCAGTCTTAAGTAGCACAGGTATGTTTGTAGCAATAGCCAAAAATACATTGTATGGGTCAAAATGATCTATTTTTCTTTTATGCCAAAAATCATTAGGATATTAAGTGAAGATCATGTTCCATGAAGATATTTTGTAAATATATCAAAACTTAATTTTTGATTAGTAATATGCATTGCTAAGAACTTCATTTGGACAACTTTAAAGGTGAATTTCTCAGTATTTTGATAGCAAATACTGTCCTATCTTAACAAACCATACATCAATGGAAAACTTTTTTATTCAGCTTTCAGATAATGTATAAATCTCAATTTCAAAAAATTGACCCTTATGACTGGTTTTGTGGTCCAGGGTCACATATATATATATATATATTTATATTTTGTTTCACTCAAGTGTACATCACAATACAGAAGAACTGTCTGTTTCACTACAGCATTAAAGGGATAGCTCAGCCAAAAATGAAACATCTGTAATTACTAAATGCCCTGATTTACTAACTGTGAAGTTCTGTTTCATTCTTTGTTTTTGGGGGTAAAAAGAAATTCAAAACACACAAGCTATTTGCTGTTAACAGATCCCAACGCTAGCCACGCAAGAGTGGTATTTAGTTGAATATGTAAATATGTGCTTTATAACAAAATAAACAAAAATGACTGTGGTGGGAAAACAGCAGTTAAGAAAGCATCAGATCATAGCGATATGGATATGTTTGCACAAGCTCTGCAATTCAGCATTCCAGTCAATTCACATCACGTTTACTTATATAGCACTTTATACGATAGAATGCTCTAAAGCAAACAGCTTTACAGTATTAACTTTTATTAAAAAAAATTTCTTTGTCGCTTTTAATTAGAATTACAACTTAAATACTACAAAGCAGGTCTCCAGTGTGTTCATTTTTTTACTCATGTTTTTACCGGTTCTATGACCAGCCTTTAATATCCATGGGACTTTTTCATTCCAAAGTTTTTTAATAGTGTAAAAAGTTTCTTTGGATTATTAAAATGTTTTTTTTTCTTTTTTCTTTTTTTTAATTTACATTAAGATAATAATGGTTCTTTTAAGAACAGTTCAAAGAAAGGTTCTCTGAGAAACCTAAAATGTGTATTTTAATAAATTGCTATTTTCTTAAAAATAAACGTTTGATACCGGCATTGGTGGTTCCATGCAGAAACCTTTAATATTCATGGAACTTTTCCATTCCACAAACGGTTCTTTAAGGTGGAAAAAGGTTCTTTAGATTTTTAAAATCCAATCAATTCACGTCTTGTTTATTTATATAGCACTTTACAATATATTGCTTTAAAGCAAGCAGCTGTACAGTATTAAACATAAAAAACAGTGCCTCTGTTGCTTTTAATTACAATTACACCTTAAATACTACAAAGCAGGTCTTCAGTGTGTTCATGTTTTTACTCATGTTTTTACTGGCTACGTAATCGCCACAGACCAGTGGTAGTTTGAAAGTGTTTACCAGCCAGAGCGAACATTTCCAGAAAGTTTGCTTTGGCAAGCTGTTTCCAACTCCAAACGAACTTTGTTTTGGCCTGATTTTGTTCGAAATGACATCCCACCAGTTCATTCTTTTATTCTGCTTGATGAAGGTCTTTATTCAATCATGTTTTCCCAAACCTGTAATGCTGTTACTAAAGAGAATTATGAAGAATCTGCTTACAATTCTTTTCCATACACTCCTAAAAATATAGATTCTTTATTGGCATTGATGGTTCCATGACCAAGCTTTAATGTCCATGGAGACCTTCCATTCAAAAGTTTTTTTTTCTTTAGATTATTAAAATGATTTTTTTTTTTTTTTTGGTACACTAAGACAATAATGGTTCTTTTAAGTACAGTTCAATAAAAGGAACCTAAAATGTTTTTTTTATTGAATTGCTACTTTCTTAAAAATAAAGGTTCAGTACCAGCATTAGCATTGATAGTTCCATGAGGAACCTTTAACATTCATGGAACCTTTCCATTCCACATAAGGTTCTTTATGGTGGAAAAGCTTCTTTAGATTTTTTTAAATTTTCTTCACACTAAAATAAAATGTTGACTAAGAGGTTCTTTGAGGAACCCAAAATGGTTCTTCTAGAGTAGTGACCAGTGTTTGAAAACCAAAAATAAAAGCGCCATGGTCCGTATGACTCCGGCACTGTTACAAATCTTCTGAAGTGTTACAATAAATTTGTTTGAGGAAAAGACCAGAATCAGTCATTTGAAATTCTGAACCAAATTGACCAGAAAGGAACAGGCTCATTAGAATGATTCTTTCATTCTTTACAGTAAAACATTTTGGGGTTCAGAATTTTCATTTTTGGGTCAACGGTTCCAGACGCCTGATTGTTAACAACACATTCCTGTTTTTCTTAGGTTGGTCATCGAGACCTAGAGGACATACTGAGAGACATTGACTTAAATGGAGACGGCCACGTAGATTTTGAAGGTGAGAATCTCAGTAGCACTACGTAATAATAATTTAAAAAGCAAAAGCAGACATATAGAAGCAGAGTAGCTTTCAGTTAAAGTCTGTGTATTTTTTCTGTCTGTCCCTTTTAGAGTTTGTGCGAATGGTGTCCCGCTGAGAGGGCAGTATTCATGTGGTTTCTCCAACAGAGGAAAGTGAGATGCTGTACTGCTTCCTGCTGGTCAAAGCGGACAGACTATTAGACTCCTGCAAGAAAAGCCTTGCTGAGCCAGTGCATGGTATAAAACTGAAAACTGGACTTTTTGGAGAAAAAAAAAAACTCATGCACACACAAACAAAAAAGTATACACATATACTGTAGCCAAGAGTCTCTGCACTTTCAATCATGCAAGACCAAACAATATGTTTTTTTACATGCACATTTGAAGGAGAGTACCATGCTTGATTATGGCAATATAACATTAAGTGTTGTCCCTGTTGATCCATATATGTGTCTCTGTGTAATACAGTAGCTGAAGAAAATGATGTCTGAAAGTTTTTCTTTTGTTTGGAGTAATGTAACGGCGTAAATGCATTGACTTCCAAATATTATGTTATATAAGTCAAGCTCAGCTACCTAACTCCATTTGTTTATTTGTCCATGTCAAACAATTTGCCTGTTTCTGTTCTTAATTCACAGTGCATGCCTTTTAAACAAATATAAACCACTGTGCAAGATGGAACTAAAACAGAACCCAATTTTGTTGCTGGGTTAACTTTAGCCTCTATAGTTTTAAAGAGTGGTTTCTAACTTTAGAAATGTTTGATTCCCTATTTTTAGTTATCATGACATACTTGTCAGGAAACTAATTTCAAGAGCACAGAGTTTCACTCTACACAGGCTTATTTGAATCAATGCACAATATCCAGATATTACAAACATTCAAAACCAATCACTATAAGCTTAAGAAACAGAATTATTTATTTGAATTGAGCCTCTTTATGTCTGTTTGTGTGACCAGTGTCAGACCTCTGAAGTCTTAATTGTTATCTGACCAGATTCTTGCATGCCAAAAAGACCTTCATATGTAATATAGTGGTTTTAATACATTGTAACAAAATAAGCAAATAAAACTGTGTCTAGTAATACCATACATTTTTCATCACCACGTTTGTGTAAGCTTCATTACTCTATTAGTTCCTCCATTAGTTCAGGTTTGCTTACTCCTCCTCTAAAGAAATACTATTTGTATATAAGGAGCAATAATTTCACTGGTGTGTGTTCAGCTGTTCTCCAAATCATTCAGCAGCGAGCATCACTTTCCCAGCGGCTGGAACAGACTGTTCGTGTTGTCATGGCAACAAGCTTTTTCCTCCGGACCAAAACGGGAGAGGATTTTCCTGCTTTTCATTGTGAATGCAGATAGAGAGACCGAAAACTACCGCCATCCTGTGGTCAAAACAGGCTATGAACATCATGATGGTGTTTATATTAAAGCGTATCTATTTCCATTTTAACAACCTCTGTAAACATTTTTTTATTTTTATTTTTTGCGCCATATTTAATATTAATCACAAAAATTAGTAGGTTTGTCATGTCATGGGCTACTTAGTCTGACAAAATATGCCAAACATAAGCTCACTAGATATAGGCTCACTAAAAGAAGCCTATATTTTGCGTTTTTGAAGAAATTTCATTTATAAAGAAATGTATAATTGCATTAATTTAATTAACTGATCAGTTTAAACTTGAATAAAACATACATTCCGCAAGGCAAACGTGGAACTTCCTGGATAGTAATGTATTTCCTATAATTTTATTATTATTAAATAAAATAAAATAATTTATTTGACATACAACATGTACGTAATTACATGCAAAATATGTTCATAACGTAATTGCTTTTTTATGTTTTTATTACACAATGCATTATCATTATATAAGTAATAATAAATAATTATAAGAAAAGATGAACAAGATAACATTATTTTTCTGTTTCTTTATGTTATATATTATTTAATATAAAACCTAAATCTGTTACCTGTTATCCGCCTAATCCCGCCCACCTTTCGCTGCATATTCACCAAGTACCAATGAACTGAAGCCAGCTAATTTATGCGAGGAAGTGTGTGAAAGTTGATACACTTGATTCGCTGCTTCTGGACACTTCCACCGATCGTGATTGGTCAGAGGTCGCCGGACTTCACGAATCGATTCCTTTCACAAGCAAATCAACAAGCAGAACCTGTTATTTGGCTTTGCGTAATTGGCTACTCTTCGCAAAGTCCCTCCCCCTTCGGAACCTGACTATCATGTTAGTCTGTCTCCCCTTACTCTTCCATCCCTTCAACCTGCGCTGCTGACTGCACACTTACCCACAGTACTGACGCGGCCCTCCCGGTCAGAAACTGCTGTGATTTCAGGCGCAAAAAAAACTCAGAACACCTGTATTGAGCTGTATATAAGCGCAGAACAACCACGTTGTGATCATCTATTAAACAAGAGCGAGCACACAGGGGTGCAGATGTAAGAGAATATACCTGCAGACTACAGCTGCCACACTGATGACAGAGCAAGAGGGAAGTCAGTTAGCCAGCTAACCAGCCAGAGCTAAACTCGACTATCAGGCAGGTTAATGTACGGCGATCTGAACGGTTCAGCAACAACGTGCAACTCAAGCATCTGAACGGAGCGGGCCGTCCACTACAGAGAGTATTTCGCAGTCTGCACAGTAAGAGTGACATAAATACTGGCTTATATTGCTTTGGGCTATTCACACATGGAATTGTTAACCAAGGGCCATTATAGACCCTAGGTTGTGTTTTTCAAATTGTCACACTGTTCACTTTTCTTCACCTTAGGTTAGGTATTAATCCTGGGTATTTAGGTATTCAGATTTCACACTGTACATTTGTATACCCTGGGTTAACCTTCTTTTTTGCATATGCATGATGTCAGTAACACCGATTGGATGAGTACGGCTCGAGGCGCGTGAGCCCTATTTTAATAACTGTCTGATTCTGTGTCAATTTCGCATAAAAAAGCTAGAAATTAAAACACAAATAACATACTATATCACTCCATCTGTCGTCATACTAAACAGCGCCTTAAAGTTTCCACAACTGTACAAGGTGTATGAATATTTAATGAGGTGCGCTGCGAGGCAGTTTATGATTGGTTGTTTGTAGCTAAACGTGCTGTTACTTTCTAGCACATTGTTGTTTGACTCGATACACCTTTGGCACTACAATTCAATGTTTACCGGGCTAACCCAGACTTAAAATTGATGCTGACGACAGTAAAATTTAACCCAGGGTTAAAATGGCCTTTCACTCTGTGTTTAACACGGTGTTCATGTCTTTTTAAACCCGGGTTAAGCGCAGGGTGTAAAGCGCTTGTGAGGGTCAAGTTCACCGGCTTTTTGAATGACTTCCTTACATACCGCTCTCCCCCCTTGCCCTTTTCTTTACTCTTTCACTTTTCCTCTCGGGCTGTTGTAGGCTATGAGGAGGGTGACATTGCGCTGTGCTGCCCGGCTCGTTTTGGCAGCTTTGTGGCTGTTGGTGGAAGAGTGTCGGGCTGAGACCGGGGCCCCGAGTCTAGCCGAGCGAGTCATCTGGGCTGTAAACTCCGGCGGGGACGCACACACAGACGTACACGGCATTCATTATAAAAAAGATCCTCTGGAAGGAAAATTGGGGAAAGGTGAGTACTTGGGGACGTGACGGATTGTTATAAAGAGACTTATTCTTTTGCTTCCTAGTTGTCTGCATAAGAAGGGGTGAATGTTATTTGTGGTGGTCGTGAGTGAATGAACAGGTGTCCATTTCGTGTGTAATGATGGAAGAAAACTTTCAGCAATAGCGTTGCCATATTTTTTAAAAAGCCCCATTGGTATTGGTTTTCAATTTTTCTGAAACGGTCAGTATAATCCAGACTCATGGTATTTCTGCATACGTAGCATTTTAAAAGTGATAATTCAACAAAAAATGAAACTTGTCACAATTCTCTCCTGAAAAAGAAGTGTGCCTAATTGTATTGAATGTGCACTTGTAGAGTACTCTTAAAAGTATATTTAAAAAAAAAACGGTACTTGCAGATAATATAATATTAATAAAATAATGGCCACTTAAGTGTACTCAAAGAGAAAACACTTTAAAGTACTTTTTACCATGTTATTTGATATTACGTTTAAAATAATATATATTTCGCAACTACATCATTAAAAATGTGTAGTTACAAATCATTTTCAAACATGCTTACACACACACTGATGAAACTGATACATATAAGTTTCAATAGAAATGGCATTAAAGTATATTTTAGTTACCATAAATGCTTGACAGTACATTCACCACTTCAAAGACAATAGAGGTAATTAAAAAATTACATAAAACAATTCTTAGGTTAATTAACTGGCTCCCAAAGAGCACTGTAAACATTAACTAATTGCATTTAATACAAATGTAAACTATAATTGATTTATTTAATTGTTAATAACATGCACTTAAGTGTCCAGAAACATTACATTTATTTCACACTTAAGTATATTCTTTTAAAGTATGCTAAAGTGTACTAACTTTTCCCAAGGGTATATGTCTTTCCAAACCCGTATGGTGTTCCACGGAACACAAAAGCAGATGTTGAGCATAACCATAACACATTCACATTCACTTTCACTAGATGGAAAAAGGTAAATTGAATGGTGACTGAGGCATCTTTTGTGATCCTCTGATAAAAAGAAAATCATATTGATTTAGAAATTTGAGGGTGAGTAAGTGATGACAGAATTGTCATTTGAGTGAACTGTCTCTTTAAGAATTAAGAAATATCAAAGGTATTTTAATGGCACTGGTGTTGTTTTATTACAGTATGATTTTATATTGTATTAAGAATGTTAATCATGTTATATTTTGAAGAAAATGACTGGTTGTCAGCTCATCTGGCTCATTAGCCATTTATTATTATAGCTGTCGATCATATATCAGGAAGTCTGTGTCACTTGAAATGTGATGACTTTCACTTCCTGAGTCAAATGAGAAATGCAGCATGCACATGTCTTTACAGCGCTTTAAAAAGCACTATACAGGCCCTGACATCAAGCACCATGTGTTTTGTCAGATTTCACATTATTGCATCAGTGTCACTAGAAAACGACCACTATTATAAATTTTCTGCTCAGCTGTACGTTGGCTATAAATAGATATTGGAATGAAAATGAGGCAAAAACCTTGCTCTGGTTTGAACTTTCCCTTGCATATTATGAAACACAAAATAACATGTATGTTTACTATATACACTTAAAGTCACCTTTCGTCTCTTTTGGCACTTTTCCCCCCTCCAGCATCAGACTATGGTGTCCGTCTGCCTATCCTGCGCTCCAGTCCGGAGGATCAGATTCTTTACCAGACAGAGCGATACAACGAGGATACATTCGGTTATGAAATACCCATAAGAGAAGAAGGAGACTACATACTGGTCATGAAATATGCTGAGGTTTACTTCGCTCAGTCTCAACAAAAGGTGTGCACACAATCACTCTTAGTAGTCGATATTTGAACATGGCAATGTTTAATAATTCATGATACTCCAAGGTCTCTATTTCATAGTTTTCCCTAATGACATCATCTCTTTCTCTCTTCTTCTTACTTTTCTTGTCTTTTGAAACCTTTCGTTTGCTCTTCTCAGGTTTTTGATGTGCGTTTAAATGGCCACGTTGTGGTGAAAGATCTGGATATCTTTGACCGCGTGGGCCACAGCACGGCTCATGATGAAATAGTGCCATTCTCAATAAAAAGAGGAAAACTAAGTGTGCATGGTGAAGTTTCCACTTTTAATGGGAAACTCACAGTAGAGTTTGTTAAGGTAAGTGTTAGCCTGTTATCCTATTACCTTATACCTAAACAGTGCTCAAGAATCAGCATTTTCAGCATATATTACACTACCATTCAAAAGTTTGAAGGTTTTGAAGTCTTTAATGCTCACCAAGGCTGCATTTATATGACCAAAAACACAGCAAGAACAGTAATATTGTGAAGTATTATTTAAATTTAATGTAACTCTTTTCTATTTTAATGCAATTGAAAATGTATTACTGTGATGCAAAGCTGAAATTTGCTCATTACTCCATTTTTCAGTGTCACATGATCCTTCAGAAATCATTCTACTATACTAATTTGGTGCTCCAGAAACATTCTCCAGAAATGTATTATTATCATTGTTGAAATCAGTGATGCTGCTTAATATGTTTGTAATATGTTTAATTTCATATTGTTTGGAATGGTAATTTAGATTTACCAGCTCATCAAGATATTTTTCTGATAAAAAGAATGCAGTCTTTCCGCTTCAGCACTGTAAAATCCCTAAAAGTGGACATACCTCTTATACAGTAATAGCTACATACTTTTCTTTCTATTGAATAAACCACACATTGATCAGTCTAATAAGCCTTATTATTTATTTTCCTTTTTGCTAAAGGACCATTCATTAATAATTGTGATGTTGTTATGTAGTTACAGACACTGAAGCTTTCCAAGAAGATGAATTCTGTCAAAACTAATTGTGGTCCCTTGGAGCATTTTTTTTTTTTTTTTTTTTTTTTGTTCCAGTAGTATAATTTAATTGATTATTTCAGAGCTGCTCCTTTTTCTTATGTAAACAGCAAACGTGTTTGGCTTGTGGGGTTTCTGTCAGCAATTAGTCTCAGAGGAACTTTGCACATTGAGCATGACGGCAATCCAGAGGGAAGATGACATTAAAGGATATGAGGATGCAACACGCATTAGCTTGTCTGTCACTCATAAAACATCTCGTTCTTAAAATGAATCATTTTGATGCTTTTGCACCGGCGTTGCATTGACAAATTGTGCCAGTGTTTAGCAAGTTTTTATTAGATTGAGCAGCATAGTTTGACCACTAACTGTGTTGCATAAAACAAAATGTTTTATGAGGTTTTTGAGGTTCGAAGCTGAAACCAATGGCGCAGAGAACCACAGGACTGACCTTGTGCATGCCTCGGCCTTTTATTCACTGTTAGAAACCCTGCAGGCCAACCACCGCACAGAATACACTAGAATCGATTTGCATATTTTTTCCATGTGTTTGCATGCGTTCATCCACTGTAAGCAGCGAACCATAATCTATCTGTCTCTTGTGTCCACAGGGTTACTATGATAACCCCAAGATATGTGCACTATATGTGATGAAGGGCAAGCTAGAGGGTAAGAGGGACCCCTTGGGATTGATTGGGTTGCATCCTCGATCAAGTCCAGTCCTGCTGTTTTTATTATTTTTTGGCACTTTCTTCTACTCACAGCTTTTGGTGTGTTTCTCAGATGTGCCGAAACTGCGGCCACATCCTGGACTGGAAAAGAGAGAGGAAGAGGAGGAGGAAGAGGATGATGGGGAGGGGGGAGAAAGCGAAAAAAAGAGCACCTCCACTGCTCCCAAGAATCCGGTTCGGTCCGGGCCGCGCACCCCCAACCCGTACGCCACTGACAACAGCAGCCTGATGTTCCCTATACTAGTGGCGTTCGGGGTCTTCATCCCAACCCTCTTCTGCCTCTGCCGCCTGTGAGGGGAACAAGTGAACGAGAGGGAGAGAGAGGAGAAACGACGGACATCAGGCTGTGAAGGGGTGGGGGGAGGGGCGCAACGAGGAACGCGCAGCCGTGGGGACAGGCAGAAATATAGACTGACGTTACAACAGATAGAGAGAGGGCGCAAAAGGCGGGCGAGAGACATGCAGAAACAATGAAGTTTCAGATATTTCTGGTTTTTGGAAGGGGTGACCCGGAAAATACAAGGAATTCGAACGCAAGTTCATTTTATGTGTGTGTTTGTGTTCATACACGTTTAATACTAATTTTAGTTTGAGGAGATCCTGAGAGGTACTGATTAAATGCACTTGCACACACATATGCAGCAGGACTAACCACTTTACAAATCTGGTTTGTCTGGTCTAGCAGGAGATGTTGAGGAAGAGCTGGAGACGCTCCTAGATCACGTGTCCCAACTCATGGAAAGTTATTGGCTAGGAGTGTTTTTGTGATCAGCGGTGGCGTTGAGCTGCTGTTTTTTGGCCTCTAGTGGGAGGCAGAAATGGTACATGAATTTTCAGAACCCGTTTGACACTTTGATCATTTGGTTAATGCTTCTAAATCTCAGTGGCAGATCATAAAGCGTTTTGGTTTTATTAAGTGATTTCAGACCTTGGTAGCTATTTACCTCACATTTTATTTCCCTCACACTCACAAACTACTATCATTCATTTCATTCATTTACAGAAGCTACTATCATTCATTTCCTGCAGCTCCATCTCTTTCTTTGATTTAAAAGGCATAAATATTCAAAATTGTCTGGTGCCCTGTTTTCTCATTCTTTAATCGCAAATTTTCAGTCTTTGAATCTCGAACTGAACAAGGGAGATAGAAATTATTATTTTTCCCATTTGCAGGGACTTTTTGGTCTCTGAATAACAGCATGCGTTCGTTGTGTTAAATAAAAGAGAAATCCCTTTAGTTGGCACCATGAGTTCATAACAAAGAGGGTCTTTAATACACTGGCTTTTGAGTCCCAGAAACTAGATTGTATTGGACTAAAGTGCTTTTTAAACTGTTAAATGCCCTTAATATCTCTCTCAATGGTACATGATGTGTCTGGGATAGTGTCTTGTTGGTTAATGTTAATATGGTGTATTTATTAACGTCGCAAGGGCTCGATCACCTGTTAATCGGTGTAGAGAAGAATAGTTGCTCAGTCGGGATGCTCTTTGTCATGTTTGTTCTTGGTTTAACCATACAGGCTGTTTTTAATAATACCACCAAAGATTCTTGGGTTTGCGTTACACACAATACCACCAGCATGCTTGTGGTGGCAAAATGAAAGCTGTAGCCTGGTTGTCAAACGGTTTGACAGATACATGCCTGCCATACACTGTGAAGTATGGATGCAGAAGCAAGAATTTTGTACTCAAGTTGGCAAATTTCAATGCTGTCGTTTTGCTTTTGTTGTAGCATAAGTCGAGTGAACATCTGCATTCCACCTCATCCATCTTTTCTCAGCATGTTCTGTAACTGGTATACTTTTCTCTTGGTATTTTTCCTCTGCATCCTTGGCTTTTCGTTTGCTCTTTATTTGTTTTTGAATTGCTACTTTGTTTCGTTCAAGCAAGCCTGCCTTAAAATGTGATTTAGTGTGCTATCAAGAGACCACCTCTCACACTGCTGAAACATCAGACCACAATTGAGTATTCATGCCACTGTGCTGTCTGACGTGAGTGCTGCATGTCAGTTTGATCCCGTCTCTTGCGTGAACTTAGAAACTTATCTTGGCCTTCGCCTTCTCAAAAGGAGTTGGATGAGAGGGCAGGTTTTGCCTTGATTTGTTTTTATATTTTTTTAAATGGAAAACAATCATAAAAATATTGAGGCACATTTTCATTGATCAGAGTTGCAGAAAGTTGATTGCTTATTGTCGCCAAAGTCGTTTTCTTTTACACGGTGCATGTGTATATAAGATACTTGGTTTGTTGTGCCATACGGTTATTTTTCTCTTTAGAATATTGTTCTTTTTTGTTGGTGTAATTGCTATTGCTATTGGGGTGGCTGGGTTTTTAAATATCTTGCCTAATGGAGGAGTGGCCTTGAAAATAGCTTGGTTGTGGATGTGGTCTAGATAATGACAGTGATTTGATTTTCAGCCACATAGACGCACTGACCGATTGTCAGAAAGAGCTCGGATCGTAATGAGTTTAGTTAATTTACAGTTG
>JAFVLL020026272.1:63645-79061 GCA_021397915.2 Tor tambroides
CTATTTAGAGGTTGCTACTGTCATGGAACTGTTAATATATGAGGGAATTTTATCATGTCAAAATTCATGGAAATTTCTATAGTGAATATATTGTGGTTTTGCTCTGCATGGAAGATTTGGCTTTTTGAGCCATATTCAAATCTCTGATCGTTGTCTTTTTTTAAACATTTCTATAATTTTAATGTTTTAGTGTTTAGCTTTAGTTCATTCAGTTTTAGTCATTGTAGTACTTCAACTTAAACTAAACAAACAAAAAAAAAAAGTTGCCTTTTTTCAGTTAACATTTATTTTTTTTTTAATGGTTTTAATTTAAGAATAATAAGCCTGACTCTTACATTCTCTCTCAAACTGTTACATTCAGACCTTGATGAGGAGGATGATGAAAACGGAGAGGTTGACACCAGTGCAGGGCGCTTCGTTCGTTACCAGTTCACACCTGCGTTCCTTAAGTTACGCACAGTCGGAGCCACGTAAGTCTCTCTGACAAGCACGGCCATGTGCATTCTGCTGTGTAAACAAACTTTGGTGGGTCTGAAATTCAGTTGACCAGCTCTCATGTTTTGAAACAAAGGAGCTTGTGTCATCTGCTGCAAGACTTGAGCAATGTTATTAGCCAAATCCCACAGAAATCATGAATAAATCATGAAAGTAATTCTTTCAGTTTTGCTGTAAACATGAGCAGACTTCAGTCTGTGTAGTTGATTGTCATAGTGTCTTTTTAATTTGGTGTTTTTTGTCATTTTGTTTAGTTGCTGACCAACTGAACTGAATGGGTTTTTGGTATGTAGAGTAATGTCTCTTTTCTCCTTTCACGCTCTCTCAGGGTGGAGTTCACAGTTGGCGATCGACCAGTTACCAATTTCAGAATGATTGAGAGGCATTATTTTCAAGATCGCCTCCTGAAGAGTTTCGACTTTGACTTTGGCTTCTGTATCCCCAACAGCCGGAACACGTGTGAACATATTTACGAGTTTCCTCAGCTACCAGATGACCTCAGTGAGTGTTCTGATTATTTTTTTTAACTAGCTAAATAGTCCTTTAGTGATTATAACAGTTCTTTAAGCTATTAAACTAAACATGCTGTTTTGTTTTTGTTTTACCATTTATTTTATTCTACTTTCATCTTTTACTAAGATTTTCTTCATTTAGCTCAGGATTATTTTTGCTACCGTGCTGACAGATATTTTCTGTTGTTTTAAGTATAAGCTCACTTAATTTTTATAGATTTTTAAACTAACTGTATACTCCTTTAATGAATATAAAAAATCTTTTAGCTATTACACCAATCATGCTGTTTTTTTTTCTTCTTTTTTTCTCCCTTTACATAAATTTTATTTTATTGGATTTAAAAGCTAACACACTGCAAAAATGATTTTCTTACTCAGTATTTTTATCTTGCTTTCCAGTACAAATATATAAAAATCATTTATTCAAATGGGAAAATTTATTTTTCTTACCATGTTGACAAATATTTTTATTTCAAGTAGAAACTCACTTAATTTTGATATGTTTTTCAGAAAACAAGACTTAATATTTTAAACAATTTTGCTTCTCAAATAAATGTATATGAAACTAATTTTTTAAAATATTTTTTTTATTGTAGAAAAAAGACGAGATATGCTATGTAAGAAAATAATTTTTTGCAAGGTACATCAGGAAGGGGTTGACAGTATAATCTGTAATATTACCGCATAACTAATAATATATAATACAACATGATTTATAATTGCAGTGTATTATTTGTAATATTATAATTTATATCATTTTTAGTGCTGTCAGTCGATTTTAAAAATATGAACTAATTAATCTCACATTTCTCTGAAATTAATTGCGATTTAATAACACCTAACATTAAAGTTTTTAAATATACTTTTATACTGCATTAATTTCACATTCGATCTTCAAATTATGTGGAAACATTATAAAGACAGCATAGTTTTCATATATTTGTTTAATGGCATCTTTTTTATGACTGAAGTCGAATATCACTGATGCCAATTCTACTGATGTCTCTAGGAAATGGTTCTTTTTTTCCCCTAATATTTATCCACTGACTACACCCATTCAACATTACAGTATAATTGAGAGCTATCAATTTTAACATTTATTAGACTTTAAAAAATAACAACTTCTAATTTAAAGTGATCAAACACTAAATTCTAAATTAAATGTAGATGAATCCTTAAAGCTACAAAGGTAACTGGTTTTGTTCTTTCATTAACAGAATAATGGCTAATGGGACAGGAAAATTAGTTTTTACTGACATATGGCCTGACAACATCTCATCTGACCGCAGTTCACTGTTGATCTACTGAAGCTCCTCGTCACCTATACTGTTATCCACGCTTGTTTGACTAGCGCCTGGTGCTGAGGCGAAGTGGAGTGTGCATCTGAAAAGTCGCCTGTTCAATGTGGTCGTAAAGCATCTAAATAAACACAATTCTTGGAATTCTTCACAATTCGGGGGAAGTCGTGGCCTAATGGTTAGAGAGTCGGACTCGTAATCCAAAGGTTGCGAGTTCAAGTCTCAGGTCCGCCAGGGATTGTAGGTGGGGGGAGTGAATGTTCAGCGCTCTCTTCACCCTCAGTACCACGACTGAGGTGCCCTTGAGCAAGGCACCGAACCCCCAACTGCTCCCCGGGCACTGCAGCATGAATGGCTGCCCACTGCTCTGTGTGTGTGTTCACTGCTGTGTGTGTGCACTTTGGATGGGTTAAATGCAGAGCACAAATTCCGAGTATGGGTCACCATACTTGGCCGTGTCACGTCACTTTCACTTTCAATTCTTGTCAAGAAAAAAGTTGTGAGTGGGGTGGATCAACCCTAGCCCTGCGTTAATTGCGTTAAATATTTTTAGTGGCATTAAATTGGAAAAATGAATCTCCTGCGTTAACATGCTAATTTTGATATTTAATCAATATATTTAATCATAATTTTAATAATTTTATAATCATACTATCATCTGAGAAAACTACTTATTAGCACACAACTTGAATTAATACCAAATGTTTTTTCTCTCAAAGGCTGAAAGAGGAAATTTGGCACAAAAGAGTAACCAGTTGTCTTACTAGTAACATATTGACCTAACTCTCTCTCCGACATCTCACTCGTCCTGTCAGGCTTGTATCAAATTGCAGACCTTACTCTCTTACCAGTGCTCCGATAGAGGAGAGTGCATTACATGTCTGTGTTCATTAACACTCTCTGCTGTGTGGTTTCTTTGTCTCCTGCAGTTCGATTGATGATTGAGCACCCGTATGAGACCAGATCAGACAGCTTCTACTTTGTGGACAACAAACTCATCATGCACAACAAGGCAGACTACGCTTACAACGGGGGCCAGTAGTGCCTCCTTCAGCAGGAAACCTGACGATTGTTTGTTGGAGTGACCGTGTGGTTTTGCATGGAATGCAAATACAGGAACGCCCCTCACTACCACCAACACACAGTGTTGTCACCAGCATTACGATCTGGCACCATCGACCCACCCAACTGGAAATGAGCGTCCCTCAGTCAAGTTCCTGCATTCCACAGGCTGCACGCACTACTTGTGGGTTTGGCCAAAAAAGCGGAGCCTTTCTCCTCCGCCACACTCGACTAGCAGGAACTGAAGAATTGTCCTGTCATCCTGCTTTAGGGGGACTACAATAGAGGAGTTTTGTTTTGTAAATTTTGTTGTCTTACTTCCTGCACCCACCAACTTTTGTCCTGTTTTGTGAGATTTTTATTTTTTTTTAAAGCTCTGAAGTTGTTAAACTAAATCTTGAATATCTGAATGAGATCTTTCAAAATGTGCTAAAATGAAGCAATCCTGTCACATATATATTTGGTTATTAAACAAAAAGAGAAGTTTTGCACACATTTGCAGTTATTGATCATTAAACTGATAAAACAGATATTGTGGTATAGTTTATCAGAGCCAACGCTGTTGCACACTGTTCAAAAGTTTGGGTTCAGTAATATTTTTAATGTATTTGGAAGAAGTCCTTTATGTTCATCAAGGCTGCATTTATTTGATCAAAAATACAGTAAAAACAATATTGTGAAATATTACAATTTAAAATAACAGTTTTCTATTTAATATATTTTATAATGTAATTTATTCCTGTGATGGTGGGTTTTTTTTTTCAGTTGCCACTGTCACATGATCCTTCAGAAATCATTCTAATATACTATTTGCTGCTCAAGAAACATTTCTTATCAATGTTGAAAACAGTTGTGCTGTTTAATATTTTTGTGGAAACCATGATAAATTGATAATGTTCACAATAGCAGCATTTATTTGAAACAGAACATTTTTGTAACGTAATTGTCTTTACTGTCACTTTTGATCAATTTAATGTGTCCTTGCTGAATTAAGCTATTCATTTCTTACTATAACACTTGCTGACCCCCAAATTTTGAACCCTAATGTGGCCGCTAATTAGTAATCACATTTTGTAGTGTGATTCTCTTGAGTTCTTTCTTTTTTTTCTCACCGTTTCATGTCAATTCTTTATCTGACAAAAAAAAAAAAAAAAAATAGTGGACTTTTTGTAGATAATGTCAGTCCTGTAGGGATCTGGAATAGATATGGCCGTACTCACTGTGGGGTTCACAGGGCATCTGTCTTTGTCATGTATGAGGGCTTTTGATGTCAGACTCAGCTGTGCATACACAAACCCTGTTTTCTCTTGTGTCACACACAGAGAGGGTTGGGATTCCCAACATGGTGTCCTTGTGCACCTTTCAAGCTGTTTAGCCTCTATCAGAGCTTTGGTGTTTACCTTTGATCTAATAGCGGTTGGGAATTAGCCGAAGCGATTGGTTGAGAAACTGAAATTGAAAGGGCCTTCAGAGCCCATTAGAGACCGCTAACTTTACATATTTAATCAATATTAACTTGATTTGATTAGCGTATGATCAAAGCAAATCAGGTTACAGTTACAAAACACCCATTGTTATTCATTGAAAGTCAGTCCTCAACTCTCTATCCATTCACAAACAAGTCAGTAGTTCTCAGCTGGATGGTAACTTGCTTATATTCATAAGTGTCCTTAAGAAAGAAAAGGTGTAATATGAGGCTAAAGGACCAATGTTTGTGAAGTATTTGTGGTTGCATATCTGTCTAATGCCTTACATGTGCTGTTTACATTGAGAAGTTTACCACACAGATTTTGGTCCATATATTAACTTTACTACAAACTGCACACAAGATAAAATATTTGGTTTTACTACTATTAATTATCCTCCTCAATTTATGTTTAATCCCTTGCTGAGAGAGGTAATAAAGTGTCTTTATATTCTTTAAAATATTCAGTTGTTACCACAAGGATGTGATCTGCTCATCTTTGGTGGTTTCTTATATATCATGGACACTAATGTGTGTATTTAGTCATAGCAGTTACTTTAGGAATGCTGCTCATGCTTTACAGATGTTGTGTAATATGTCAACTGGAATCCATTTGTCTTTTTATTTAGCCATTTAGTATGTCAGTTTTTCCATGTAATGAAGCCTGTATCAGGACTCTTACAATGAAAGATTTCATAATATGATGTTCTTTAACACAGCATTCTGCAAAAATTACTTGTTTGTTCATTAGGTAGAAATAACAGGGACCATTAGTGAATAGTAGGTAGATTAAACCTTATGGAATTATTTTCATTAATGACAAGCATGAGTGATACTGATGGCTTTAAGATTGTTTACATAAATATTCATCTAAAATAAATTCTCATTACATTTTTAACCCTTGAAGCTCAGTTGCCTATAAATGTATATTGTACAGTTACTGCAGCATCAGAATGATGTTACACATGTTCTGAGATCTATAGGTTCTTGGTTTGAAGATGTTGCCAAGATCAACTGCAAATGAAGTCTGTGCCCCACTTTACTCTTTTTTTCAGAATAGTAGGAACATTGTATTATACTGTATAAAATAGGACTAATGTTCAGATGTTGCAGGGGAATTTTGTTCAGGAAGATAAATAAAATACATTTTATAAAGGAAATCTGTTTTATTCTTACGATTCAATATAGTCAATTGACAATTCAGCAAATTATTTCAGATCTCATTGTTTATTTGGATTAATATAACAGGTTTTGTACCCTAATAGGAGAATGTTTTAAAAAGTACAATACACTTTAAATTATTATCCATTATGCCAGGACACATATTCATTTGGGAAGGTGTCTTTATTTGGTGCTGATCGCATCCTAAAACACAGCTTAAACAAGAATAAATTTGTTTGCTGGTATTTATTGATCACCTTGGTAAGGCAGGCGTTGCTGGTTTTTGATTTCGGTTGAAAAAAACGTCTCACAGAAGCAAACCATGACTGGTTTAATGATTGTTTAAGGAGGGGCGATATTTGAACATCACGTGGTGCTTCTCCCAAATTTGATCGGAAGTGGTGATCAGCAAAGTGAAAATTTCTTACTGTAAGTATACTGATTCATATAAACATTTTGAAAAGTGTTTCGATTGCTCTTTCACTCTTATTCCCACATTTTTTTGCTTTATCTTTACAGGTTTATGGTGTGAAAACCAAGTTTCGATTTCTGTGTATCGTCAATAATAGATTAGTTACTTTTTTGGTTTGCAGTCATACAACATCTGTTTGTTTTCTTGTTTGTTTCTATACTCACAGGTCCCATAAGTTTGTCTGCCTGTAAAGAACATAATGAGTCTTAAAAAAACGCGTGATTTTAAAAGGTGCACAAAGTTCTCTATGTTTCAGTATTCATCACTGTTTTCAAAAAGGAATCTTTAAGTATTTAGTTAATATTTTGTTAATTTATTTTTGTTAAAATAAATATTATCTGATTACAAATCATGCTGTGATGTTGATTTCAAGCCAAACTAAACGAAGGAGATCAGAGTCTGAACGCACTGCCAATAACCTTGCACGACCAAGTGAGTGCAAAAACAAAAGGTAAACAACATATCTTTCCATTTTATGTTTAAGGAATACTACCCATTTTATGGTTACTGTAAATAAAATCTTGCATGTGGCCAAACAACCATTTTTGGTGCCAAGTTATATCTCATTTACCAACTACAATAACCCAGCTGAAGTAGGAGTTTTTGCATGGGGCAAAATTGGTGCCTTTCAGGATATATGCCATGTTTTCTGATAAAGCAAAACATTTGAATTAATATTACAGTTTATTCAAATATGAACATTTATGTCGCACAGTTCTATTTGACCTGACCTTCTCTCTCTTAAGAGCAAAGTCAAAGAGAGCAGCTTCTCCAACACCCAGCTATCTGTCAGTGAGGACAGACTGGTCAATGGATCCACCAACCAACTTCAAAGGTGGAGAGACATTTCCTTTGCATTCAAGGTGAATTTTACTTAAATATTACACAAAGAAATTTTTAAAAAACGAATGTAATAATATACAGTGCACAGCATAAATGAGTACACCTGATTAAATATAAAAGAGGTAATTTCTTAATGATCACTAATATAATTCATCGAACGATGGCAAAATTGAAATGTATTAAACATATTCCTAATAAAAACAGAGAAATATATGCCATTAATATCTGTAAAACAAGTAACTTAGCCAATTTTGTTTAAATGAAGGATTGCAGAAATGAGTACACTCTATTTAATTCAATAAAGTGTAATATTCTTGTACTTAATATGCCCTCCATAACTCTAAGTACACTGCTCTGACCCTTCTTGGCACCAAGTGTACAAGTTCATGACAAATTGTCACATCTGTCCTGTTTAACTCCTGGAGGATGAGCTCCTTACATGCTCTGGTCTTTAATGGGGTGTGTTGCTCAGCTTGTCTCTACAGAATCCCCACAGCTGCTTAAGAGTGTTAAGACTGAGTGAAGTTCTTGTCCACTGAAGGATTTTCACTTTGGGAGAGTGAATATCTTCATTGTCATGTTGAAAAAATGCCCAATGCAGGGAATGAGGAGAGGGTAGCATCTTCTGTTTCAGGTTTTTGAATGTGAATTGATGACAGTGTTGATAAAGCACAACTCCCTCACACCTTCAGCACTCATACATCCCTGTAAGAACTTTTCTGCCACTGAACATCACTGTGGGAACCAGACACTTCCTCTAGCAACACCATAACATTCTGGATGCTGTTAGATCCGAAATGTTTGACTTGGTCTCATGAGACCAGAGTATGGATTCCCAGAAGTCAGTATTTTGCAAATATGGGCCTTGGAAAAAGCTAAATGGGTTCATTGTGCTTTGGCTACAGTCGGTAGTTCTGGTGGGGATAAACAACCATGCATGCCACTTCTGCAAGACTGCATCTTACTCTGTGAGACAGTGTCACTCTTTTCATAGCTTTTGCTGGCTCTGAGACACTTTCTTTGTGTTTCTCCTGCTCTTTTTCCAGCAAAAACTCGCTCATCACTAAAAGAAAGCTTAAAGTGAAGACCTAATTATTTCAGGGGCCTTTTCACAAGTCCATTGTTTTTAAATTTCTGTGTTACTTTTGCTATATTTTCACACTTAAACAATAATTTGGTATTCCTCTTGTACCATTGTCCTCTTTTATGCTAAGAAATAAATCTCCTGACAATTCTCTCAAGTGGTTTCATTGTTGTCAGCATTAAATCTAAGCATTAAGAGTATTATGTTATATAACACTTATTGTCAAGAAATGACTTATCTTTAACGGTTTTGGTTCAACATACTTGCCTGTTGATAAAACTTGCCTTAACCTTACACCAGAATTTTTATTTAGTAACTTTCATGAGAGTGTACTCATTTTTGCAAGAAATTGTATTTTCCTGAATAACATTCTTCTTTGGTAACTGATTAAGCAGACTTACTGGAAAATTATATAACTAAAGAACCCTAACATGTCTTCTAAGTAAAGAGTGATTGCTGCTTATATATATATATATTTATATAATGACAAAGCAGTACAAGTTTCCAACCTTAGACACACACACTGACATTCTCCAAAACTATGTTGAAAAAAATGACAGGATTAAAAGAAAAAGAGAGACATCACCTGTCACCAGTTATATCTCCCTGAAAAGTGACAACCCAGTGAACGATTCAAGAGGCAACACATCCATGCTAAGGTCAGGGAATTTGTCATATTTCAAGTAAAAAGTTCAAATACCATAAACACACCATAATCTTGTAATTAAAAAAAATAATAACATGACATTGTTTCCTCACAGAGTAAGAGCAGATTCTCCTACACCTACCTGTTTTTCTTTGAGGACAGATTGGTCAATGGATCCACCAACCAACTTCAGAGCTGCAGAAACGGATCAAAGGTGAAGTTATTCTTACTTATACTTATTTAATAATATAACAAATGGTTAAAACTCAGCCTGAAGTAACGTGACAGTACTGAAAAGTTTAGGGAATGACTTTAATTTTCTGACTTCCAGACTACTGACAGACCATCACTTAAGGTGTTCATTGTGCAAATCAATGTTAAAGGATCCAGTGTCCATCCCATGTGGACACAATTACTGCAGAGGTTGTATTAATGAATTCTGGGTCAGCTGTGCTGGAGATTATGTCTGTCCGCAATGTGGAAACACATCGGAAATACACCCAGTGCTGAACACAAACACAGCTCTGGCTGAGGTGGTTAAAAACCTGCAGCAAGCAGCCTTCAGTCCAGCACTTCCAGCACAATACTATGCCGGACCAGAAGATGTGGCCTGTGATTTCTGCACTGAGCGCAGACTGAAAGCTGTAAAGTGTTGTTCAACCTGTGATGTGTTCCTCTGTGAAACTCATGTCAAGCAACATTACACAATAGCAGCACTACAGAAACACACACTGTCAGACGTGACTAGAGACATGAAGACAAGACCCTCACAGCAGCACCAGAACACAGTCAGCAGCTTCACTGTCAGTGGACAACAGGATCAGACTGATAAAACCTTCGAAATTATAAAGGTTTGGTATCCTAATGAAATTATACAATATACACTATCAGTCAAACGTTTGTAATAAATTAAGATTATTTAACGTTGTTGAAAGAAGTCTCTTATGCTCATCAAGGCTGCATTTATTTAATCAAAAATACAGTAGAAACAGTAATATTGTGAAATATTATTACAATTTAAAATAACTTTTCTATTTTATTTTAATATGTGTTTATTCTTGAATTTTCAGCAGCCATTACTTCAATCAGAAATCATACTAATATGCTGATTTGACGTGGAAAACATATATTTTTCAGGATTTTTTGATGAATAGAAAATTCAAACAGTATTTATTTGAAATAGAAAACTTGAAATGTCTTTACTGTCACTTTTGCACTTTCGACCAGTTTAATGGATCCTTGCTGATAAAAGTATTAATATTTTTAATGGTATTACTATCACAATTTCCACAAAAATATGAAGCCATGTTATTCTTCAACGTATAATGAGAAATAATAATAATAAGAAAAAAATTCTTGAGCACCAAATCAGCATATTAGAAAAAATTCTTAAGAAAAAAGAAAACAGTAATTTTAAATTGAAATAATATTTCACAATGTTCCTGTTTTGATCTTATGTATTCCAGACTTTTAAACATTTGTGTATATATTGTGTATATGCTGAATATTTTATCAGTTTGCTTGATGTATTTTCTTCTTTGTAGGACATGGCAGTCAGGAGCATCTTTGAAAGTGTTTTGAAACCCGGCAAGCTTCAGACACAACCAAAAAGGTCCATAAAATCTAAAACAAGAGATAATAAAGATGTTAGAAATCTTGCGCTTATGTGTTCCACACTAAAGCAAGAAGTTTCAGGGCTTAAAAAACAACTCTCAAAGCTCTCAAAGAGAAAGAATACAAAGAAAGAGAAACATTATGAAGAAAATTATGGAAAGGAAGAGGACAAGGACTGCAGTGAGAAAGATTCTGATGAAAGGAGTGATGATGAAGGGAGGGACGATGCTAGTTCTGAAGAGGAGGAAGATGGGTCTGAAAATAGTTCTGATGAGGAGGAAGATGGCTCAGATGAGGAGGACGGGGAAGAAGATAATTCTGATGATGAGGAAGACAGCTCTGCATATAGTGATGAGGGGTCTGATGACAAGTATTCTGAAGGCTATAATGATCACAGTTCTGAGGAGTACAGCACTGAGGATGAGGATGATGACTACTGATATGAAAAATGTGATAGCCTGATGTATAATAGGCTATTATAAAAATATGCTCAATATTATGTGCCTTCCAGTAATGAAATATAAATGTCCAGTTATGTGCATGCAGTGCATCTAAACTTTGTGTATTACTTGCTTTTTTGTTTGTTTGTTTTTTTTTTTGTTTTACCATTACAGTTCTTTGACATTTCTTAAGAAATGTAAAACTGTGGAACACATGTACATTTTGTCTTTACAGTGTAGCTATATAGCCTGTATACTTTCATTGTACTTCCAAAATTACTGGCAAAATTATTTACTGGAAAAAAAAAAAGATTCCATAAAACTGTTTAAAAAATGTGTTTGATTTATTTAAATTAATAAATAGATTTTAACACCTAACTATACTGGGGAAAAAACACTAAGAAGTTTGGTCTATAAACAATTTTCACTCAGAAATTGTGTAAATTTCAGAATTACAAAGAAACAGCAAGCAACATGTTGAATTAAACACATTTTTTAAGTAGAAAGACTGAAATAGTCTTGTCTAAAAACTTGATTTTTTTTTTTTTTTTTTACAGTGAACAAGATTTACTTTATTTCACAGGTTTTTGTAAAGTTAAGCAAAGTGATTTTTATTTTGGTTTTAATAGTAAAAAAATCGCTTGAAATTAAATGCTAACTGAAATAAAATAAACTTAAACATTATTTAAACTATAGTTGCCAAGCAACATTTCTCGTTTTAATTTATTTTAACTTCTTGTAGCCTATTTAAATAACTGCTAAGTAAAAACAAAACAAAAAATAAAAATGAATGAGAATGAATAAAGTTTTAACTAAAATTAAAAAGAAAATATAAAAATAAAAGCTAACTCAAAATATTATTTAAAAAAAACTATAGTAATATCTAGTAATAAATATAATATATTTAGTAATACTAAAATAACACTGGTTTGCTAGGTTTCCTAAATTAGTTTGTTTCCTCACGCAGCGCTGCAGCTCCGGTACGGTAGGGGGCGGTAAATCACGTAATGGTCGCTGTTACAGCTTAGGATTTTGAAAACACGTGGACCTCGTTGTCTGTGTAGACTGATTTTTGAAGTGATTAAGTTTTTGCTTGCGTTCCTCTGAAGCCGACGTGTTTGTATTTTAACAGACTGACGGTTATTATTATTATTATTTTTGCTGTAGTTGCTGGGGCTGTGCACCTCAGTGTCAGCTAATCTAAACCAACTTCATTCTTAACGTCTTCACATGACTTAACTTTACAGTGTACTAGCTACGAACAGCTATTGTTTTATTTGCTTATTGAAAAGACAAGCCACCCCTGGGGAATGTCTGAAAGCAGCAGTGAAGATGAAAACTCTGACAGACTGAAAGAGGCAGTGTGGAGCTTTGGACCACAGGATGTCAAGATCCATGGAAACGGCGGAGCTTCTTGTCCTTACTGTAAGTAGCTTTTCAAAATATTCGTAATTAGCGGATGATGTTACTTTACTAATAAATACAGTAATGCAAACCAATTAAATATAAATAAAGTCAATTGCTGTCAAATTATACGGGCACCCCAGGTCTTACTCAGTCAGTGCTAACTTTACTCCACACAGATGCAGACAACAGCAGCAGCAGACGAAGTCACAGGTGAGTTGATCTAGTAATAGTCAGACCATAACAGTTCATCTTTTTTAAGATGCCACTATGAATATATGCATTATTTTTAAAGACTAGATTACAGTTCTGTATGTATATATTTATTCATTTATTGTGATGAGTTTGGTTAACTTTGTTACACAGAACCGATGTTTCAAAGCATGAACATGATGGGAATGAGCTCGGGACAACACCAGAATTTCAATGCCATGTGGCCAAAAAGTTAGGGGCCTTTTTGGACGGGTGAGACACAAGGACTGTTATTTCTACTGTTATAACTAACTACTACAAGAACTGTTATTTTTGTCATTACCTCCTACTTCAGCTTGTCAGTCAGTACAGTTTTTCACTCTCTTTTACAAATGCACTCAACTTTAGGTGTATTTCAGAAGTTTTTTCTGGAGCTGTTGACTCCAAACCTGATCTGTCCAAAAACAGAGATGAAGAGGAAGAAGAAAGTAAGCAAATAGTCATTTGCTTTCATGCAAACATGAACATCTGACAGATGTACAGTTATATAGATAGTATCCACAGCTGCAGCTATATTAAGTCTAGATGTGCAGCTGAGGCTCGTTTATTTGTAATTTTCTGAAGGTTTCCGTCTCTTCTCCACATCCGCTCCTGGAAATTGGATGGAGGAACCACTTCCTCCACCTCCTAAAAGGAGACCAATTCCCAGCTCCAGGTGAGTCTAACTCCTGCTTCTGTGTTATATACACACTCTTTTAGAGTGAATCTCACAAAAACCTGCATGCATCGGAAAGAAAAGATACAATTTTCCATTAAGGATATTATTTTTTTAATTCTTTGCTGATGCATGCATGTTTTTATGAGATTTACCCTTAAATAATCTCTGTGGATAGATTGACAGATGGATGGATGAATAAAATTCTATATATGTATGTATGTATGTATGTAATGATTATCAACAAGCTAAATTTAGATTAAATTTTGTATTATTGACAGTCTGTATTATATTTAAAGCATCAAGTTTCTCACTTTCTGCAGTGACAGTGACAGTGAGATGGAGATGAGGTTTAGAGAAGCCGCCGTGTCTGTGTCAGACATCCTTTCCTCTGCAGCTCAACACCTTACAGAGAAAACTGAGGAGAAACATGTGACAAAAGAGTCAGTGACAGCAGAGGAAGGCACCATCTCTAAGAAAAAGAAAAAGAAGAAAAAAAGAAAAGCATCTACAGAGAGAAGTGAGGAGAACATTACCCATGACGTATCAGAGAAACAGTCTAATGGAGAAGGAACAGAAGATCAAACAACTGAGGTAGAGAATTTGACAAAGAAAAAAAAGAAGAAAAAGAAAAGGATAAAGTTGGAGGAGGGCAGAAAGGACTGTGATGAATGAAAGGCTTTATTTGAAGTAATAGCCTTCAGTCAGGGTAGCACCATATTTAATTTTTGACTGGAATGAAAATGAGCCTGTGAGGGATACATAAGTGCTGTGTTTAATGGATTGTACTGTTGTTTAAAAACAGTGTTCAGCTGATGAAACGTTTTCCTAAAAAATAAAATCAATAGACAAGAACTTAAAACATTTTTGAAAATTGTGAGTTGCGAAAATCATGTTATCTAGGACCTTTATACAGCGTTGTTTTCATCTGTGTAAAATTCAATATGGTGACTAACCTGACTAAGGTCTATTATACTGTAAATGGTGTTCTTGGTGTTTTTATATATTTTATGACATTGATTGTGTAGTAAAAGTTGACTATAAAAATTAAAGAGAACTAAATTTGCAAGAAACAGGTTTCTTGCAAATTTCCACCCACAAAACACATTTCCACCCACAAAACATCAATAAAGTATGTTTATTTTGCCATTTTACTTGAAAGTATTTTTCTAGACCTTTTATTCGTTTAATTAGCCTAGCAGACTGACTAGACACAGTAATCTAGAATGATTCCATTTACATGAATTTGTTGCAGTCATATTTTGAAACTTAAAACATTTATTAAATACGTGCTTATGTTCACAGAAGATTTCATTTTTAATTAATTTCTTTTATGTACCATTATTTAAAGTTTTTATATTTTTATTTTTTAAACTTTATCGTGTGTAGGCAGCAGATAGCAAAATGGCAGTTTGGATTTTTACAAGGACTTTTAATTTTTATTTATTTTCGTTCTCCAATGCAATTAAAGTTAGTTTCTCACATGCACCAGCTCTCAGTGGTATTTCCAACAGTAGCTGCTGCAGGCTTTAGTCCAGCACTTCCACCACATTCCTAAGCCGGACCGGAAGATGTTGCCTGTGATTTCTGCACAGAGTGCAGATTGAAAGCTGTGAAGTGTTGTCGTGATAATCTCCAAAATGGTGCCATGGAGGAGAAGAATTGCTGAATAAAGTTTTTATTTTAGGTTTCTTTGCACACAAAAAGTATTCTCATAGCTTCATAAAATTGCGGTTGAACCACTGATGTCACATGGACCATTTTAACAATGTTCTTACTATGTTTCTGTGCCTTGATCGTGGTAGGACCCTTCCCAGTCAGCAAACAAATTTGGCCCAGATTTGGCCTGCATCTGGCACAGCTGGCATTCATCCGGCACTGGCATACAGTATGTGGGCCAAACATGGCCCGGGTTTGGCAGAGGTGGTACCGGGTTTAAGACGGCACACAAGACATGGGCCAGATGTCAAATGTAGTATTTGGCCCAGATGTCAAATATAGATATGTGGGCCA
>JAFVLL020026272.1:79161-102665 GCA_021397915.2 Tor tambroides
AGTGCTGGTCTGAGGGAAGCTGCCTGCTGTTCGATGACTCTTTTCTTCACACTGCGTTCCATGATGGTGAGAAACAGAAATAATGTGTAGAATAAATATAATAGATTGTAGTGCATAAGGCGTCCATTCAGTATTAAGGAGAAAACTAAGTGTGCAGTAGTTATTTAGTGGATTTTTGATGTCCAAGATATTTTTTTCAATAGCAGTGTGGTTGATATAAAGCCAATATATGATATCACACTATTTAATTTAAGATATATTTAAATATTAAATATAAAAGCAATTAAACACTGTAACCAACAGTAAACTGCTAAATTTGTGTGCGCTGGGAAACATGTTTTGTCAAATAAAAACCAGCTAGTGTGAAGCATAGTTTGAAATGAAGGATTTATAATTGCTCGTTTATGAGTGTCTGGTAACAACAGAACGCACCTGTCTCCATCCACTCTGCACAGATGGACTGTTACACACAGACTACTTGTATTTTTATACAGACTATGCACACTAGAAGGTCTAACATCTGACGCAGTTTGCAACGTTCCTGCCATTAATGTTCATTAGATATTCAAAGACTTCTTTAAAATGCATATTTGCTGAATGCCAACAGTATATGAAAAACTACTATAGCATTTGCTATAATATATAGCTTTCAATTATTAGACAGAACATTAAACACAAACAGTAAACTAATGAAGCTGAAGAATGGGAGCTCCAATACGTCTACAATTAATCAATTGTAAGAAGCCCCTATGTAATTAAGAGGCGTTTACATAATATGCATTTTTACATTCATAAACAGCTATACTAGTCGACCCAAAACAATCCCTGCTATAAAACACTCCGAACAGCAGCTTTATAGCACCACCCTGGCAACCACTCACAACATGTCGAAAAAGTTTTCAGCAGGCAAGAAAATGAAATTTATTTGATAATAATTTTGTGAATTTTTTCGTACTTTTGCCTAATTCACAACACATGCTTATGCACATGAATTTTTTCTTAAGCCAACACCAAGAACGATAACTATAAATATAACGATATTAGTGTCCACTAAGTCTGTGCGATATATCGAACGTGATGATCATGCGCATCTCGTCAGTAAAGCCGGTTCCGTGATTAGCAGTAAATCTCCATCACCTGCTTTCAAATGGAGCTGCATTTAATACACAGAGCCGTAGTTCACTGACAAGCTACACAATATTGTGTTCATAACAGAAGGTGATTCATCTACGATAATAAACGCGATATTGCGTAGCTTGTCAGTGATCTACGGCTCTGTGTATTAAATGCCGCTCCATCTGAAAGCAGGTGATGGAGATTTACTGCTAATCACAGAACCGGCTTTGCTGACGAGATGCGCATGAGAATCGTGTTCGATATATCTCACAACCCTAGCGTCCACACCAGTGAACGATATCGTCTGTTTATTCTAAGCGCAGCTTGTCTGCCGCTTTAAATTCTTGAGCTCGTTATAGCAGGATGGATTCTGATTGGGTGTCAATGTTTGTATCATTCATCAGCTGAAAAAAATCGTTCTGAAAGTGATTCCAACGATATTGTTTCTCTGTGCCTTTATCGTTTTAGCTTTGGTGTGGACTCTGCTATTCTTTAATATTGAGAACGATTTTTAGAACTATATCTTTATCGTTATCTTTATAGTTATCGTCCTTGGTGTGAACGGGCCTTTAACCTCGTTCTAGTGTTACTGAATTTTGAATATACCACAGCCATATCACCTTGCAGCCCAAGACTGGTTGCCCACTGAAGCTAAGCAGGGTTGAGCCAGGTCAGTACCTGGATGGGAGACCTCCTGGGAAAACTAGGTTGCTGCTGGAAGAGGTGTTAGTGAGACCAGCGGGGGTGCTTACTTTGAGGTCTGTGTGGGTCCTAACGCCCCAGTATAGTGATGGGGACACTATACGGTCAAAAAGCACCGTTTTTCGGATGAAACGTTAAACCGAGGGTCTGACTCTCTGTGGTCATTAAAAATCCCATGGCACATCTTGTAAAGAGTAGGGTGTAACCCCGGTGTCCTGGCCAAATTCTCTCTACTGGCTTTTGTTGATCATGGACTCCTAATAATCCCCATCAACTGAATTGCCTCTATCACTCTCTCTCCTCTCCACCTGTAGCTGGTGTGTGGTGAGTGCAGTGGCTGCTGTCGCATAATCCAGGTGTATGCCGCACACTGGTGGTGGCTAAGGACCGATCCCCTCAAATGATTGTAAAGCACTTTGGGTGTATAGAAATACACAATGAAAGCTCTACATAGATGCCTCATTCATTCATTCATTATACTAAATGAGAAATTTGCATAAAACACACCCAAACCATCTCGATATAAGGGTTTTTCAGACAGGCTTTCCTTTATAGTCTTTTTTGACTATATGATGCTCTCAAAAGACGTGCTCTCGCCTGAGAGACATGCAGCAAGATCCTCGAGCAATGCCAAGTATGCCATCCTCAAAACCAGTTTAAATACAGTGAACACTTTTCATAAAAACCTCTAATTAGCTAGCTGTAGCATACACATATCTGCGCTGTTATACAGATAAACCTCTCAGATTGAGCTATAAAAGTATATAGTGAAATATACAAAAGATTAATTATCTATGCATAAACAAATTCTTAATATGAATATAAAACCATGCGGAGTATGTGCTTTTTGTGTTTATGTGGGTTCAACTGTAATTTTAGTGAATTTAAAATACATTTTAGTACGAAAGTTATTGGTGAATCATTGTTTGTGAATATGTTTGTATGCAGATTTTACGCACAAATTTGTGCATGCGCACACTTACTGAACCCAGTGTTAGTATTTACCACTTCCATCATGATTTCCATATCTGTGTGCTCAGGTTCTCCAGAAGATGGCCCAAGAGTGGTATTCATGGTGGACCTGTGGCATCCAAACGTGGCCGCAGCCGAGAGACAGGCACTGGACTACATCTTCACCCCTGGGCGCTGAAAGAGAGCCGTGAGGAGAAAAGGGTCAACGATTTCCATTGTATTAACAGTATGAGATGAGTGCAAAGGGAAAGACAGAGTGTTGAGAACATGAGTCTCTTCCTCTAGTATACGTACCTTTACTCTCACTTTCCCAATTGGCACTGCTTCAGTAGAGACTTCAATGTACCGTCACTATTGTACATTATCAGTGTTTACAGAACTCTTCAAATCTAACCATAGCAAAAACCTGCTGGTGAACTGTGCTTGAGACGATGCCCTCGCGTTCATGTTGTTCCTACAATTTAGCTGCAGGGTCACATTTATACCCAGTGAGTGTCATAGTATCATTTCACCTAAAGCATTAACAGTCAGCCGCACATGGAAATGCACTTTTTGCCAAGCCTGGTCACTACAGCGAGGTAGGATTGTATAGGAAGCACAGTACATTTGTTTGGTCTGTACATTTTTACTGAGATCAGGCTAAGCTAAACAGTCGTAAAACGACATATGCTGCAATGACAGGGGATTTGACATTTACCGTGAAGGAATGTGGATATATGGCAGAGATGTTATGCGAAGTGAACTGAAGCACTACCAGCTATTGTGTAAAATGACCTCCATTAAACGCACTAGTGGCAAGTTATTTTGCCGCCACACCTAAGTCAGGGTCAGATCGCTCCGATGGGGAAGAATACGAGCACATCAAATCAGCCTGCTTTCCACTTTACTCTTTCCTACCCTGAATTTTCAAATCAAATCAAAACGTGTTATCAATCGCTTTATATCTCTGTGAAACTTAAAGAGGGACACGACGCTTATTGTTTTTGGAAAACACGTTCTGGCTGTTAATATGTGCTAGGTTCTACCTTATTGTGCTTTGTCGTACTGCTTGTAAGCAGAGCTTTCGTGGTTGTCGCATCGATATTGGTACATTCCTTTTGTAAGATGACAGACAGTTTTGAGACCGTTTCGTGAGAAGTGACATTTTATATCATTGTGAGACTTTTGGAGTTGCAGATCAATTTTATGACAACGTTCCTACTTCCATGTTTCCAAATTGTGTGCCATGGACTCACTTTGCAATGGATGAGTAATTCTGTAGATTTAATAAAGAATTAATTTAACCCTTGTGCCGTGCTGAAAATCCTTTACCTTATTTGGTGTTCCTGGTCAAATATGACCGACCTTTTAAAAATTGCTTGTACATCTCTCATTATGCTTTATTATCAGCAAATCGGGTCTTAGACTTTTTTTTCAATTAGCACAGGTTTTGTATTTCTTTTTGGAGCTGATTGATCGTAGGCCTCATTGATCTGAACTTATGCACCTCAGTTTGAAAAACTTCAGTCCAGTATCTGGTGATAGCATAATGAGAGATTTACAAGCAATTTTTTTGTAGGCCTGTCATTTTGTCATTGACTATAAACTATATATAGTTTTTATATCATGTCTCTGGTCAACATAACTGGAACACAACATATGAGGGTTAATATCTGGATTTGTGTAATCTGTGGCAGTGCTAGCTTTAAACAATTTCAAAAATAGCACTAGGCACCATTGTCTTTTGTATTAATGCAAATTACCTGTGGGTGTTTATGAAAAAGAGACAACAAAATTTGCTGCTTCTCAGGAACATACCTGCTATTTTGACAAACATTAACCCACCATGCTGGATGTTTGGAGGATTTTTGTATGGGGGTGGCTGGCAGATAGAAGGGTAGTGCTGCAAACGGCAGGCATTATCAGATGCAGCTCTGGAGATTTACATAACTAACCTCTTTTGCTAACACAGTGGGGAGAGAGATAAATAGTAGATGAATGAAATGCCAGATGAAAGGCAGATGTAATCCACCTACGGTCCATATCTGTTCTCTGGATGGCATTTTGCAGAGGTTGCAGAACTAATAATATTCAGTTAGTGTTCACAAGTCTTTAATAATGCAGAAAATCATTAGAATAGCATTACAAGCAACACATATCCTCATAAAGGCTCACATGATAGTTTTCTTATATTAATATTAATGGACTTTGAATCTACATGTAGCAGACACGGCTGTCACAACTTTCTGATGAATAGTTTAAGCAATAAAATACTGTTATAAAAACGTAAAATGCATTTTCCCAAGCGCACGGCTTTGTAATTATTTGACCCCGGGGTATATAGATTTTAGCACAGTTCACTAATACATTCAAATGTATGTAAAAGAAAACTTTACATACAACACCACACTGCGCTGCTTTTCCACTGTTTTTAAACACGCGCTGTGTTTGACCTTTGCTCTCGTGTCTCAAGTGACACGGCGTTCTAAAAACGCGCCATTTAATTTAAAAGAACTTTTTGAAATGAACTCGTTCTGAGTGAATGTACCAGCACAGAAACGTACCTATTCATCATTGACGCAAGGGGGAGCTAGACAGTAGTGATGGGAAGTTCGGATCATTTTACTGACTCGGACCTTTGAGTCTCGTTCAGCAAAATGAACGAATCTTTTTTCGAGTCATTTCGTTCATTTCGTTCATTTTAGCAAAATATAATTAAAATGTTACGTGCTGCTTCCCTAACACATCTACTACTTATGCAAACGTTGATCACACTACAAACAATACAAAACTATAATGGTATAAGAAACAGAAAACAAAATAATTTGTTGTTTACCTGGGTCTTTAGTCTATGATTAGCTCACCTCACCTCTTATCTGACAAGTCTTCGGGTTTGAGTCGTTCGTTCATCACGTGACAGCCCCATAAGCTAAAACTTTAAAGTCTGAGCCAGAAAGAGAATTGATTAGTTCATCTATCGAGTCTTCTGGTTCGAGTCATTCGTTCATCACGTGACGGCCCCATAAGCTAAACCTATGCAGTCTGAGCCGGAAACAGAATTGATTAGTTCATCTATCGAGCTCGAGTCTTCGGGTTCGAGTCGTTCGTTCCTCACGTGACAGCCCCATAAGCTAAACCTATGCAGTCAGAGCCGGAAAGAGAATTGATTAGTTCATCTCGAGTCTTCGGGTTCGAGTCGTTCGTTCTTTTTTCACGTGACGTGACAGCATTGGTTAGAGAAATTAGTTAATTTGAATTCCTTACAAATGGGTGCATAGTTATTATTATTATTATTATTAATATTATCATTATCATTTACTCTTACAGTTATGTGATGCGTTTCTGGTCTCAAATTGTAGCTTTTTATTTCTTACAGTTTATAGATGTGTGAATTTCTGTCATGATGGTTCTTTTCCATAACACTGAATGTGGTAACAAAGGTAATAAACTAAAGAGCTGGTTATTATTATTATTATTATTATTATTAAGTCGTTTCCCCTCAGACTGCATTGGTTTAGCTTATGCGGTTGTCACGTGATGAACGAACGACTCGAACCCGAAGACTCGATAGACGAACTAATCAATTCTCTTTCCGGCTCTGACTGCATAGGTTTAGCTTATGAGGCTGTCACGTGATGAACGACGACTCAAACCCGAAGACTCGAGATGAACTAATCAATTCTCTTTCCGGCTCTGACTGCATAGGTTTAGCTTATGAGGCTGTCACGTGATGAACGAACGACTCGAACCCGAAGACTCGATAGATGAACTAATCAATTCTCTTTCCGGCTCTGACTGCATAGGTTTAGCTTATGAGGCTGTCACGTGATGAACGAACGACTCAAACCCGGAGACTCAAAACAGGTGAACTAATTCAGTGCAGAACCTATAGGATTTTGCGCATGCGCAACTGAACGAATCACTCCCCGAGACGACTCGTTCTTCCCGAGTCACATTAAAGATTCGTTCAAAATGAACGAATCGTTCAAGAACGACCCATCACTACTAGACAGTCATTTCTCCTTGGACATGACAGGGCGACTGTACAGCAGCTAATAACTAGTCTGGATGAATGTTTCCACTCATCTTCTGAAGGTGAAGGTTAAGATTTTTAATTGGATGAGCAAGGCTTGTATCAGCACAAAAGGGCACCTTTTACCAATAGCAGTGTCTGAAAGAGAAAACTCTGACGGATGTTGGAGGTTGGTAACATAGTGGAGCGACATTCTAAAGCAGACAGGGACACTGCAGGGCACATTCCCTGAGCACTACAGCAGACAAGCGCGCGCGCACACACACACACACACACACACACATCAACCATTTTTCTTAAGGAACCTGCATTGCTGAATTCAAAAGATGTGTGAAAGGCAGGAGAAAAGTATGCTGAATAATACCAAATGAAATTTTTGTATTAGAATACATTTATTTCGGCAACATTTATTCATCATTCATGAATATTTAGAACAGTTTAACCATCTGTTTAGATATTTGCAAATTCAAAGTGCAGATATTACCACATCATAGGCCTGTAATTTGCATCAACCCGTTATTAAAGGCCTATGAACTAAAGGCCCTTTTCTGAAAAAAAATTGATATATATATATATATATATATCCAAATGATCAGACACGTTTAAACAAAAGAAAACTGAAGTCAGTTTTCAGAATTGATGCATTTTGACTGAGAAATAAGTTCATTGAAGGATAATCACAATCTAAGATTTTCCCTTACAACACAGTCAGCATTTTAGTAGTTTATGCTATTATACAAAATATTAGTATACTCTTTCTTTTTATGTATGATGTACTGCACAATTTCTGAAGACAACAATAATATTTCAGTCTTCTAACATTACTATGACGCTATAGATTGAACTATAGCATTATCCTTTGGCTTAATGTTGTGTATGTTTACATACCTCTTTTGAAGATGGCTTTTAAAAATAAGACTTGGAATGAGCAAGGCAGAGGTGGAATTTTGGGTCTAAATGTCATGTTTTATGCAGGTTGTCTCAGTTCTGGTTCATAAGGAATAAATGGACCATGGAGTGGCCTGAGGCTGGGATGTCCTGCACATGCAGCGCAATAGGATGCTGTGTTTAATCAAGTGAAAATCTGTGGGCGAGAGAAGAGAACTCCTCAACATGATGCGTTCTGAAAACTTTATCACCCTGGGGACACAGAACACGTTCAAGATGGTTGAAAACCCTGGGTGGATGGGGAGGTTTTATTGGAGTTAATGAAAATATGTTTCATAATTTATGGGAATCACGTAACCAAGCACATAAGACCGGGGAAGCGTGAATGAAAATTTTAAGCACTGAAAAAACAATATTAGTCAACCACTTTACTGATTAATACAGTCTTACTTTATGAATCTTATTCTGGTTCTTGGAAGCTTTTTAAACATAGAATATAGTATAATGCATAAACTGATTTTACATTTTGCTGTGTTTTATTTTTATTTTATTTGAGTACATGTTAACATGTAGTCACAAAATATTGATTGCTCATTAGTGGAAGATTTTGAGGGTTAAAAATAAAACGAGAAATTTTAGGATATAAGAATGAAGCTGACACCAGGGGATCAGTATTTTATGATTTCTATTTGTTTTTATAGTTACTCATAAATAGCCTACATTTTTATAGGCCTATAACAATTATAAATGAAAACATGGACATAATGAAATATTAAATACATGTTTTCATTAAACATACATTGTGAAGTATTATTTTATTTATATTTTATCTGATAAACCTGTTAGCTCAGAATTGCACATTTATAGGACATAATTAGGCTAATTATTACGTTCAAGTTTTTCATTAAACATACATTATAATTTATGTATATTTTATCTGATAAACCTGCTACCTCAAAGGTTTACATAGAACATAATTAATTATTAAAGATGTGTTTTACATTAAACATGCATTATTGACTATTTTATCGATATCTGATAAACCTAGCTTAGAATTTTACATAGGACATAATTAAATATTAAATATGTTTTCATAGCATACATACATTTCATAGTAAACTATTATTTTATATTTTATCTGATAAACCTGTTAGCTCAGAATTGTTCATATAATTAAATATGAAATACAAGTTTTCATTAAACATGCATTATATTTGGTGTATATTTTATTTGATAAACCTGCTATACCTGCTATAAGTTTACATAGAACATAATTAAATACATGTTTTACATTAAACAAGCATTATAAAGTATTTCATGATATTTTACCTGTTAGCTCAGAATTTTGAATAGGCTATAAATAATGCTTTGCTTGCTTTCATGTACCAGAATAATATTCAGTTTGCTTAATTTCTAAATGTCCAGGAAAGTCTTTATGTCCATAGGGGGTTGATATTGGTCAACATTAATTACAATTTTGTTTCTCAAATAACTTATACAGCATCTACCTCTCCTTGTAGCCTACTGAGGTATCTCAAACATATTGAAGCTTAGACAATGAGAGAGATTCTATCTATATGTTTTGGTCCATACATTGCATGTTATGTTGTGTCACCCACAGGCATCTGATGATGCACACCATACGTTCCGCGTGTCCTCGCTCTCTTTCCCTCTCTCTCTCTTTCTCTCTGAATCTTTTTTGGTTTATTTCCTAGCCCATCTCCCCTTACCTACGCGTCCTACCAGAATAGCGCTTATACCGCCTTACAGAGCAATCAGGTGGCACCAACTCCAAGAGGAGAAGATCTCGACAGCATCATTTCAAGCCCAACATGCCATCGAGGAGGTGCCGACGTACTCTCAGCACTGTACACCGGGCTATTATATTCAAATGATAATAATGTGACACCTCAGAGGTCAGCCTTTACCTTCAAGGGCATTTTACTAGGCTGAGGATGAGTTTCACGCTCCCCAAAAGCGAATCGACGACCTCCTTACTGAGATCCTCCGCACCGGCCAGGAGCGATCATCCCGGAGCCCGGCGGATACACCATCAGCGCTCCGCGGCGGCGGCGGCGGCATCTGGAGCGGAGACGGCGGATTGCGATGCGAGCTCGCGGAGACCCCTTTGTCACCCCTCACTGGTCGGTACCCGGAATAGCGCAGAGAAGAGCCACCCACAACACTCCCACTCCCATGGACACGCTCTTTCCACGGCTCACAGTCAGGAGGACCTGTCGGAGCTTCCAGATGGAAGAGAGCGCAAGACGACCAGACGACACCACCACCATCATCATCACCATCATCACCACAACCGCCACCATCACCATCACCGCCACCGGTCCACCCGGGACGACCTGCCTCAGGAGCCCCGACCCAAGCACTCTCACGCCGCTCGCATGCCCACCAGAACTCAGTCTTTCTCCGAGTCCAGGGACGAAACGGCTCTGTTTTTTGAGTCACCTCAACTGGCTCGACCAGGGTCTTCATCGAGCAGAGAGGCGTGTCCAGCCTCCACCGCCTCATCCTCGCCGGTGCCCGCTTCCTCGAGCCGCTCCTCCCGCAGATCGAGGAGGTCCAGCGCAGCATCTTCTGAAGCGGACTGCAACCTGCGTCCGTTCCTCAGCTCAGTGTTTGGACAGGTAAGGCCTGAACACACGCTGACAATGCGAGTTTTATAATGGGTCTCATTTAAATATAGCTGTAAGCTGCTTTTATGGGGTCAAACACGTCAATGACATAAACTTTATGCTACGAGTCAGTAGACAGTCTTGATTTTAGGAAGGCTTGAAATTACGTGTAAAATTAAGGTAAAATTACGTGTAACACAAACGCTTACAGTTCACTCACCAAGTTTATATGCTATTGAGCATTGTGCTATAATGACAAAAAGTTTTGTGTAAATACCAACCTAGTCTCATGGCATTTACGTACCTGGGTGCACCTTTTAGCGAGACACGTACCAATAACTACAAATTACTGCAGTTTCAGTTTCCAAAATACACAAACACTAGAGGCAGTAAAACTCCGATACCTTTTACTCCTTTTCACACAAATTTACAGAATTTTGATTAATAAAGCGTATTTTTCGCACAATTACTTGAATAATATCATGTTACGACTTCAAAACAATATTAATATGCTGGGAGATTTGAAAACTGATGCTTTGGAATGTTAGCATCGCACATATCCATCCTCGTATCTATGGGTTTTCATAGATGGTAGGTTTGTTCGGTAGCTCACGGAGTTCCAGTTCGAGTCCCGTGAACTACGGTTCTACAAAACGCTTCAAATGTACATAAAAGGAAGTTGAAAAGGCACGGATACATCAACAAATACGTTTTTATTACCAGTTTTGCATTTGTTAACACTATCGGGTAGGTTTAGGGTTGGGTATGGTGTAGGGCATATTTCCAACACGATAGAGCATTAACGTTTAGGGACAGACCCCGGATATTTGAATTCTGAACCGCTGCAATACGTACCTGTAGCAACATAATATAAACACAGCAATACGTACCTATATCAACATAATAAAAACACAGCAATACGTATATCAACATAATAAAAACGTGCCAGGGTTCACGTATTTAATCTGTGTTTTAGCGCCACTCAGTGGACATTTCTCTTTGAAACTGCGGCGAAACGTGCAGTACGGTACGTAAAACGGTGTCGCACAGAAAGTGCACAGAGGTACATATTTTTATGAGACCAGGTCAACCTAGGTAAATACTCGTTTCTAGAAGAGAATGCTTGATAAAAGTGTCGCGAGAGTTGCCTAAAGTCAGAGTTATTGTAGCCTACTGTATGTTTAGAAGCAGAAACGTCTGAGTTAAATTTAGCACTATATGAGATATATTGGGTTTCATGTGTTCCATGAGAACAGTTGAGTCTATCAAAAAGCTTTTGATAGGCTATATTTTGCCCAGCATGGTCTAAACATTATCAGACCCAAATTTGTTGAAAACTGAATTAACTGTATGAGTTCAAAAAAGTTTTCAATTGAATTCAAAATGGTGGACAGGCAATGCCATTTGTCTAGAAAACGGATAAAATCAAAGTAAATCAAAAGAGGGCAAAATTAATCATAAAGTTTCATACATATTTATTAGTTTAGTTTTTTTAGCTGGTGTTGTCACTGAACTTTTCGAGTTTTTTCATATGCTGTAACAAGTTTTGTCATATGCATAGGAAGATTTCAAATGTGAAATCCTCTAAGTGCCATTGGAAATTTTCTTCTTAAATGAGCATTTTTATCATGTTTATGTTCAGTTATTTCACTTTAATGGCAACGAAAAATGACCTTCATTGCCAATAAAGTGAAATTACTGAACCTAAACACAGGAGCCTGATAAAAATGCTCATTTTAGAAGAAAATTTCAGACAGCACTTAGAGGCTTTTGCATTTTGAAGTTTTCATATGATGTGTTTGTCTGAATATGTCTTATTCCATCAGTATAGTATATGCAAAAAACAGTACGCTGAAAGAGTAGTTTGTCCAAATTCGTAATATTTGAAAAAAATAGTAGGGAAAAAATTCCAGAATTACCAATAGTTCCTGATTCTGTGTGCATTCAGTCGACACTGCTGTCCCATGAGGCCACAAGAGATGAGTTGTGAATGACACTGAGGCAATGCTACTGAACCTGCAGGTCACATAACAGTAATAAAATGGTGGATGTGGTATGTCTGTATTTCATGCATGCTACCTATATTCATACTATAGAACGTACTTTTTTAATGGTCGCAAATAGATGTGCAATTTCAGGCGCAGCTATAGCGTTGTTTCTGTGTTTTTTCCCCCACAAAATTCAAAAGCAGATAGGCAATGGGGCTGACTTAGCAATATTGCATATTATCAGAGACAGGCCAGAGATGGTCAGCCTGCTCATATATGGCCAAAATCATAGCTCTCAATATGTCGTCTAGAACTTCTTTAAGATGCAGTCACATTAGCAAAATTTCTGTTAAATTTTATGCGAAATTTTGCAGGCCAAAAAGGTCACTTGTCTATTATCAATATAGCAATAAAGCACAGCTCTCACACAAGTCACTTTCAAACCAAACAGCTTTCTGTTGATCAATGCAGCGAATTTGAACCCATAGCAAAATCTTTGTAGGGAGCTCTTTCACAAAATGTGTGGTGCAATGTGGATGTGAAAATCCCGATCATTTGTATTGAAATCATTGGAGTTTGTCCATTAAAATTTGCAAAACAATAGTAAATGTGACTGCACTTTAGCTGAGCCATCCTGAAAAATACTATTTTGTTGCATGATTTGTGCTTAAGAAACCCAATTAATGATGCCATTGTTGTCAGATATTACTGACTTGACATGTTAATGAAACATAATTTAGTCAAATTATTGTTTGGTATTGTTTTGTAGTAAAATTATTTAATTCTTTCCCCTTTCAAATCTGAAAATAGCTGCCCATGGGAATTACAAAAATATGGCCGCCAAGACTTGCTTATCATTCAACTCTATATGACCCAATGAATCTAAAGAGACAGTATCATGATATCTCACACACAATAGTTTGGCATTTGATACCATATTATGCAACAGTTTCTCTGTCCCATGTACCTGAATCTGCACATTTAATTGACTCAGATGTTTTTTAATTAATGACTTTATGATAAGGAATATTATCAAAATGAATATTAATTTCTATTCACAATGTGTCCCAGAGTTTCATTCCTGATCGAATACTTTCTGACAGTAAACAGCTGTGAGCTGCCACTGATTAAATGTGCTCCTCGGAGGATTGGATGTCTAGAACGTTGTGGAAGCTTGCCTTCGGTACACGTTTCACAGAACTTTGAAAATCAATTGCATTAATAATAAAGGAGTCTTGGCTGGAAGGATGAGCTCCGGGCGGGAGAGTGCTCCTTTGTTGCTTTAGACATTGAAAGGCTTGAATAGATAAAGAATACAATGTGTGTTTGTGAAATGCAAATCTTTTTTAGGCATATCCGATTCTGTGAGATTCTGTGTATAAATGATTAAAAGCTGTCTGATGGCACCGCCACAATGACTTTGATGCTGCGCTGTGGTTCGAAAACAACACACACAAACACACATTCATTTGCAGCTACACTAATGTGGGTCGTTGTACTATTATTTCTATGCAGGAAGCTTTTAAAACTGACATATCACCACATTTTAGAATCCATGTTAATGAGGGTGGAAATGAACTGGAGGGTTAGTCATAAACATAAACCAGATCAAACCCATTAATTATACCCAGCTTCGTGGTCAGAGCTATTCTCAATGTACAAACAGGAAAAAGCACCACTTGTTAGATTAAAGGGTAAAATGAACTGGCGGCTAGTTAGAAAACATGGGCAAATGAGACCAATTAAATTCGCCTTCAAGGTCAGAGTGATTCTCACTGTAACCTTCCATCTGTCATTGTTTATACTGTGATGGTCCATTTACATTTGCCTCGGTGTTTTTTTTTTTTTTCTTCTCGAAGCCCCTAAATACAATCATTATACAGGGTTTTATAACCTAATTTGCTACCTAGTTAACTTAAAGTCACCATTATTGCCTATACTGCATCATTCAAGTCTAAAATGTTGGAGTATTTCATTGGCATTCATGGAGGAATCTCACATTACTGGGAGAAACCTTCTGTTTGCTAGTATGTTGTTTAGGCTGTCAGCCTCAGACACTGTATGAATCAGTGAGGCTGGCTTACAGTCTCTCGCTGGGTGTGTGTGTAAACACAATTTACCAGAAATGCAGCGTAATAGGCTTCGGATCGCAGGGGTGAGACATTCCCTATCGGTCTGTCTAAATTCCCAACACTTGCCTTGATGGGGTGTTGAAATAAGACTGACAAAAAGGTCCTTGGATGACAATGCGACTCTTTCCCTCCATAAATCTTGTAGATGTTAAACTAGATATGGTCTCCACTTCTCTTTAGTGCTATTTTTAGTCTCACACCTCTTTGTGCATCTGTGTCGTTCCTCCGATATGTTTTTGTGTCTACTGTCAAACACGCCCTTCCTTCTTTTTTCTTACTGATGTGTTTTTTTAAGGTTACAATGACCTTGCCATACTCTTCTGGGAGATCAAGAACCAGATACTTGAGAGTGAGGGTGTGAAGATGAAAAGAAGGAAACTGAATGGATCTAGTGTCAATATTGTAGCCGGCATGTATGTATGACGAATGTGCAACAAATTATTACAAATTACGTTTTTGCAGGCTATTTTGATTTATATAATATTAAAAAATTCTATGATTCTCTAGCCATCCATCTAGAGTGTTTCCTTGATAGCCCGAGATGCTGGAATAAGCACGTATTTGCTGTAAATATGCAAACTCTTTTATCATTATGACATACTTTTCATTCAGTTTATCATGTTAACATTAAGTTTGAGTAAAGTGAAGAAATCATTTGAAAGGAGTTGAATATGGCACCATAAATCTTGGTAACACTTAAGTATAGGGACCAATTCTCACTATAGTTGCTTATTAGCAATTAACTTATTGGACACATGGAGGCAGTTCTGAATGAAAGCTTGCAGATGATTGTAAGAAAAGGTTTAAGAGGGCTATAATGATTAAAGAAGTCCAGCACACGTTACCTGTCATTTCACAGTTTTTCAACATTTTGATTAAGAAATACAGCTCCAAAAAATGAAACATGAATTTTCATGGCATGTCAACTTTAAACTTGATCAGATTTTATTATGTGGGCAGAGCTCTTTAGGTTCGCCTATTGTGTATTGATCGTACATCATTAGTTAACTTACAGTGATAAATTAGCTCATTCTCTCAGTCAAGAAGTGTTTATAGGTTAATTAAATGCCTTCATCTCTTCACACTTTCACAGGTCTCTATCACCATTTTAATTCTTCTTTCTCATGTCTTATTTTAGAGCATATGTTCTTTAAAACAGTGTTTCCCAACCTTTATATCTTTGTCAGCCCCATCTGTGAGGCTCAAATATCCTTTCATGACAAAAGGATATTATAGTCGATATTGTTTCAATTCCAACAAATACCCCCTAGAACCTGCTTAAGGGCCCCCTGCTTGGAAATCAGTGCTTTAAAGTAACCCTCTTTCCCGAGTCTTATCCTGTTACAATAATGCACAGTATTATGACCTTAGGAACTGCTTTTGCTGTTGAATTGCGTATTTTTGTTTGTGTACAGGTGGAAACAGGTGTACATTCAAGGATTATGAAAGATATTGTGATAATATGCACTGTGTTGCAGCGGGTGTGTGTTTGAGTGCATGTTAATCTTGTGACTGTGTCTGCTGACAGGATGAGAGGTGACAGTTAAAAGTAGGTTGCATACTGAAGTTCACAGCGAGCTTGAAAAGGGGATGGAGGGATAAATAAAACTAACATATCAGAGGAGAAGAGGCAGAGAAGGGCTTCTGCCCCTGAATCTGTTTCTCAGGATGAATCATCTCATGGAGAAAAACGAGGGGAAAATAGAGATGGATGGAAGATGACAGATAAAAAGATGCACATGTGTGTGTGAGAGAAAGAGATTCGCAAGGAACAAAACAAGAGCCAGAAAATAACATTTATCTGCGTGTCACAGATAACTGAGCAGCATAAACAGAAGCATCATTAATTGGCCTCTGTATCCACTCAAAAAGCTTTGATGGCATAGTCATGGCTTGCATATAAAAGCATAGCTATGACATTTCTGAAAGGTTTATGAATACTTTTAAGCTCACAATAAAGGACAAGTTGCACAATAGCAACCTGCAATAATGCAACTTGTGTACTCAGATGGTACTTTGATATATAGGCCTAATGAATGATTACCATATTTATGTACCATGGTATTTAGTTAGTTAAAGTAGTTCTCAATTGGTGGGTTGCATCTGAAAAATGAGCTGTGGGTCTGTTCTGATACACTGAAAATAAAAAAATTAAGTTGTAAATAAGATAAGGATTATTGGAGTACATTTTAAAGAAAACATTTCAGTCTTTCTACTTAGTAAATCAACTCCATCGCACACCTGCAGATGATAGGTGCGTAGGATAATAGAACCAACCAAGTGGATCGTTTTAACAGACAAGCAATTCCCGCACACTATCAAAACTAGCAAGGAAGTAATATTTATTAATACCAACGTTTCGGTCACACGACCTTCATCAGGAGTATACAAATATTCAAATTCATCTCTTTTAAGATAAACACATGACCAATTAACAAAGTTCCATCTGTAAACAATTAAGCTCATTAGGAGTTCACATCGTAGACAATTACAAATTATAATAGTAACAACAAACAACAAAGATCCCACTGCAAACTAACAAAATCACCCAAAATACATAAACAGCACATCATCTTCAAACAGCATCAAATTGTTACACCAATCAATTAGTAGTCTTTCTACTTAAAAATATTGCAAATAATTACAAAGAAACAGCAAGTAACACAATGAATTATTATACAATTTTTTGAAGTAGAAATAATTAATTTTCTTGTAAAGGAACGTACTCCAATACTCCAATATACTCCAATAATCTTCGTTCTTTATTAACAGTGTGAGTTCACAAATGGAATGATAAGAAACAGTCAGCACAACTATTCAAGATAAAAGAAGGTAGAAACCATGCAGACTTCATTAAAAACAGGTTGACTTACAGCAAGGATTGTACTGAGTTTGCTGACCATTTTAAATGGTTACTAATTTGGTTGCCAAGAATAGAAGTAGAGTTGGTTTGACCAATATATTGTTCCAATATTTACTCTTTTACCAATAAATGGCACCATTTGGTGCATTCGAGTCATGCTGGACTTGAATATTGTATTTTTGTATGAATATGAACAGTTGGAGGAGTGTCAGTGATAAAACATGTTAGACACAATGTCTGTATTAATGATAAATTTGCAAAATTAATTATTATTATTTATTTATTATACATTACAATAATATTTTATTATTATAACCAATCAATTAGCACCTTCATAAATTAAATAAAAAAGTACTAAAAACACACCTGATGCACATTCTTTATTCATGTATGTAGAGTTAAAAATGGAATTTAATGCAGAAAATGTTGATAAAACCCACCTGATGTTGTAATTACTGAAATACAAACTTTCCAAGATGACTTTAATGCACCAATATTCACAATATTCATAATACATATGACATTTCTATTGTTGGTCACACTTTATTTTAAGGTCCAATTCTCAACATTAACTATGACTTTTACATCAATAAATTCCTAATTTGCTGCTTATTAATAGTTACGGTAGTTGTTATGGTTAAGGATGTAGAATATGTGCTAATACTAATAAACACCCCATATAGTAATAATAGGCATGCTAATAAACAACTTTAATAGAGAGAATTGGTCCCTATACTAAAGTGTTACCATATTGTCATATTCTATTATTGTGTAACCAAAAATAAAGCAGCTAAAAATTGGTTCTGCTTCTCGGTGGTTGTGAGTTTGAGTTCCAGTTTTACGGGACTTTCCAGGACCAAATCCCCTCTTCTGTAGTGTATCAGTAATACAAAATCTGTATCGGTGGATCTACAGCTGAGACATGACACTTAGAAACCATCTACAAAATGTAATGTCAGTTTTCCTTTAAGCCCATGCTATGTTAAGTGGGAAGAAAACCAGCAGAGAATCAAAGGTATTTCAAAAACACACGTAATACAATGAAGACTATCAATGCAGGACTGAAACAAAGTGTGCACAATCTGAAGCTACGCGTGTGTGTGTGTGTGTGTGTGTGTGTGTGTGTGTGAGTGTGAGTGTGTGTGGTATTTTTAGCTGTCTGTATAAATGATTATTTGGATTAGAAACCAGGCCTCCAGCTGTGAGAATGGTAATATGCATGTCTGAATGAGACCCACTCTCCTTCCGTCTTCTAAACACACACACTCAGACAGTTTCAAATTTACACCCTCCTCTATCCTTTTTGCAGAGCTTTAGGTTTTTATTGTTATATCATATTATAATTCATTTATCTTAAACCACTGCCTTTCATCTGTGCATATAAGATTAATCAAATTGATTCAACACTGAATTTACAGAAAGAGCTCTTCATTACCCTATTTAATGATTTCTACACTTACACAAGAAACATTTTTAGCAAATAGTTTAAAAATGATCTTGTTCCATGATGTTTTCTCCCAGTGTGTTTGAGATCCAAGCCCCATTTTCTTGTGTCCCATTTTTCTGTTGCTACAGTTTACTGAGTGACCTAGTTTTAGCTTTAATTATCAGTAAAGACCATCACATCACACTTTTGTACTATCTGGGTGTACGGTCTTTGTATGAAATCAGGCTTTCAGGGAAATCTTTGAATAATCTCAAAGCCTCCATGAATGCTGACTAACACGACATAATGATTGTGGAAGCCTGGAAACTTCATTTTGCTCGTAAAACAAAGGACGGGAGTGAATTAGCATTTTGAAAGGTGTCCCAGTTATTCTCATTTGCATATGTCTTGGTTCATCCATAGCAAGCATTTTGATGGAAAGGATGACAACACACACACACACACACACACACAAAACGCATATGAAAATTTCGACTCAAGGACCTCAAAATGGTTCTTCTATGGCAGTAGTGTTTTAAAAAACTCTTTTGGAATTTATTACATGTATTTATTTTATTTAATTTAAAAATAGTAATAAATAAAATAAGTAGTGCACTCAGTAGACATTAATGGTAACATGTAAATTAACCGGTTTAATGCAAGTCAAAATATTATTTAATATCAACCTAAATACATTAAATTATAACAACAAAGCTTATTTATATTGGTTACATCAGATTAAAATATCTCTTTAGGGTAACAATTGCAGGTCATCACTTTTTACAGTGTAATAAACATCTAAAGCTGACTAGATTACAAAAAATCCCAATGTAGACCATAACTTAAATACTTATTTTTTATATACAGTAATTCATGTTAGTAATATAGTTTGTCTCTCTAATCTGTGAGCTGTTTTTTGAGAAAACACTTTTCTGACTTATTTTTCCCAAACTGCAATAGCTATAAATATATCCCATTGCGGCTTACACAGTGAGACTGAGTGCATTAGCTGAATGATCTTGTTTCCCAATGCTATTAAAGCAGATAATGTATTTTCTATGTCTTTGGTGTTTTTATTGTCTCTCTCTCTGTATCTATCTCGCTCTTGCTTTCCCTTCCTCTCTGTTTATAGTCGCTGTGAGAGTGTATAGATCTGAAGAGCCAGTCTACACAATGTGTTCAGTAAATTGTTATGATGAATGAATGGAAAATGTTGGCTGGATTGCTTATTTTTATTAATGGGAATGCTTTCTTTCTCTATCTGTCTTTCTCACACATACAAATTCACACATAGACATACAGCCCTTTCTCTGTGACATTCACAACACATACAGCTGTGTGAATAGGCATAAATAACATAAGCAATGCTTTGTGAGTTAATGCGTTTGTGTTATGGTTAAGAGCAATGTTGAAATGGATATACAGATTTGACTTTGTGTTCTCAATCGATGGTTAGAATTAACTGTGACACCCAATTCAGAGAAAAGCAAGAATAATGCTGAATTAGATGTTAACATATCCTTTTTGTTGTGATTTGTGGGCTTATATGAACATATTTCTCTTAAATGTTTCTAGGAACCTCATTAACAAGGTGTTTCTGTCAGTGAGGCTGTTATTTACCCTCAGGAGAGAATAACAGTGGCGTCTGCTTAACACAACACAAAGTATCTGTCATCTTTATAGAACATGTTTAAGAGCCTGAAAAAAAGTGTTGCAAAGGTGTAGAAGTGTACAGGAGTTTTTACACAGAGAGATAAGTAGACAAAGGAAAGAGGGACATTTTTGGGGCAATGGCCTTATAATATATTTTCGAGCTATACAGAGACATGGCTTTCTGGGACATGGAATTAAAGCACAGACATATCTAAAATTAAATGACCAGAAAACCAGGTTCTCTTAATAAAACATGTACATATAATACATAAAAATGTGTGTATCAATGCAAGTCTTTTAACCCTTTAATGCATATGTGTTTCACCATTAATATCATATATTTTGGGTAACATCATATATTTTTTGTCATAGGCTAGAAATTAATACCTTCTTTTTTCATCAGTGATGCATAAAATTGCTTAAACGTGACAGTAAAGACTTTTAAATTTTAATTTTAAATTTTAAAAATGATATTCTTATGAACTTTCTATTCATCAGAGAATCCTGAAAAAAATATATATCACAGTTTTAAAAAAAATTATGAAGCAGCACAACTGTTTTCAACATTCGTAATGATAAGAAATGGTTATTGAGCAGCAAATCAGTATATTAGAATGATTTCTGAAAGATCATGTGACACTGAAGACTGGAGTAATGACTAATGAGTAAAGCTTTGCCACCACAGCAATAAATTACATTTAAATCATATTACAAAACAGCTATTTTTAATTGTAATAAAATTCACAATATTTTATTGTGTTTTTAATTTAGTAAATGTTGTGATTTTTATTACAATTAAAAAAAAAATTATAATTAAAAATCTTGAGAGAACTTAATTTTTTGGGGGGAATTTTTTGAAAAAAAAATTTTTGGGGGGGGGGGGGGGATTAAATTACACACTTGTTGCCAAATGTATAAAATACTTGTATGACGTACTTTATTTTATTGTACTTTAAGATTTGCTTCTGTGTGGCTTTGCCCCGCAATGTTTGATGCTACTTACATAAGCAATTTAGCTTTTCTTATACTGCATGCTGCTGTGTAGGCGTATGTATTTACGTCGCATAAATTGCTGCTCCTTTGTTTTGGTCTACAATTTAGGTTGCATGTTTTTGCATGTGTGTGTGCGTGAATGTCATGTTCTTACGTCAATAAAGCCTGCATGTTTATACTCCTTTCCTCCCCCTGTGGTGAATGCTACAGCTTCTGTTCTCCATCTTTCTCCCTCTCTTTACTCCATCGCCTTTAAAGGTTGTCACTGTTAGGTGAAGACAGATTGTTTTCTCTGTCACACTTGCCGGGATTTGTTCACTTAGCTGTGACGCTGGAGAAATGCCATTGTCACATGACCAGGACCACCTCACCTTTTTGTAACGCGATATTACTCTTTCTTAACACTATAAAACGAGTCCTAAATACACACCTAGTGACTCTGAACGACTGGAAGCGTGAACAATGGCCACTATGACTGGTTTGGATGCACCATTGGTTAAAGGTTTTCTGGTAATGGATCCATCTCCAGAAGAGCTACATTTCCTGGATGGCCTGTATTTTTTTGTGAGGAACTAAGATTTTTTTGGTGTTATGTCTTTAAAATACGACCTTTGCTGGTGTTGTTTTGACTATTTCTACCTCATCTTTTTTGTTGCAGAATCGAGAGTTGAGACCTGAGGAGATTGATGGTAAGCTTTTCATTCTGTTGTTTTTAAATGATTCAAATTTAATAGTTTGTTTAACTTCTTCAAACCTGTATAAACTGAAACTACAGTAATAAAAACATCCCTAGATTATTTCATTAGACCTCATGGTTCATTTAGCCTGTTTTTTATTACTGTGTTAACGTGCCGTTCATGTGTTTGGTTTGTCTTGACGAGCGAAGAGTTACGAGAAGCGTTTAAGGAGTTTGATAAAGATAAAGATGGCTTTATCAGCTGTAAAGACCTGGGGAACTGCATGAGAACTATGGGCTACATGCCCACCGAGATGGAACTAATAGAACTGAGCCAACAAATCAACATGAACTGTAAGCTTCTGTGTGCGCACAGCCATTATCTTATCAGCCACATCTTTTCATTACGAAATACTGACATCAGTTTGTTTTTCTTAGTAGGTGGCCATGTGGATTTTGAGGACTTTGTAGGGTTGATGGGACCTAAACTCCTAGCAGAGACAGCAGACATGATCGGAATTAAAGAGCTGAGAAACGCCTTCAAAGAGGTGAGTGGAGAGTTAAAAAGATTGTAATGTAAAAATATAAAATAAATATAAAATATATATTATGTATTCCAGTTTGACACAAATGGAGATGGTGAAATAAGCACAGGAGAGCTAAGGGAAGCTATGAGGAAGCTGCTGGGACAACAGGTTAGTTTTTTGGTACATTTGTAAGAATGTGCTTGAGAGGTGACATGAAAGTGGCATTACTATTTTCTAAATGCATGTTATTGATCTTATTGTGAGTGATTCATCCATGCGTACTTTTTAAAATTGCAATCTCATGATCCTTAATCAAAGTGTTATAACTTCTGGTGAAATGACAGACTTTTCTCTGGTGACATGTGCAGGACTTCTCCAATCATTTTGTCCGCTTAAACATCGCCTCTTTTTTTACAGTTGATTGGAAGCTTGCATTATGCTCTGCCTCCATCCGATCAACAACTTATGAATAAAACCAAGACACTGCCCTACATTATTTTAGATTATTTGTTTCACTCAAATGTACGCCACAATACAGAAGAAAAGATCTGTCTGTTTTACTGCAGCATTAAAGGGGTAGTTCAACCAAAAATTAAACATCTGTAATTACTAAATGCCCTGATTTACTCACTGTGAAGTTCTGTTTCATTCTTCATTTGGGGATAAAAAGAAATTTGAAATACACAAGCTGTTTACTGTTAACAAACATCCCAATGCTACTCACACAAGAGTGGCATTTAGATGAATGTAAATGCACTTTATAACAAAAAACTAAACAAAAATGATTGTGATGGGAAAACAGCAGTTAAGAAAGCATCTGTTCATAGCTGCAGTGATATACAGGTGCTGGTCATATAATTAGAATATCATCAAAAAGTTGATTTATTTCACTAATTCCATTCAAAAAGTGAAACTTGTATAATGTA